>JABSTT010002867.1:0-35041 GCA_013339685.2 Hyalomma asiaticum
CCTTGATTACAGATTTCCCGGCATTGTGCATTAAAGCAGTATAACGAACGAATAATGAATGAACATTGGGTGTACAATGGTGTGTCATAGGCCAAGACATATCTGGCAGATTGCACGCGTTGTGAGAGCCAATGCCATGCGAAGAGGCGAGCGAGAAACTCGCCTGTTCCGTATAGTTCATCATTCGGTCAATCGTTACGAGTGCTCTGCGAAGCCTGATGAACTGTCTGTGAATGACATTATTGCCTTCTCTTGTTATGCGATGGAATATCGCGTCGACCTTTTGTACGCCATTACAAAGAAATATGTGTAGGGACTGCATATCCGCCGTAATATGTGTGTCCAATCTGCATGCATTGCACTATTGCACTTAGAGGTAGTCTCTACAGCCTATCCATCATGCTTGTACTTAGTTTGTGGATGCTCCTATTCTTTTTTCTTTTCTCATGTTCTTATCCTTCCTTGTGGTTTGTTCTCAGTTTCAATATCATCATGATGGGATAGCCGGCTCCAACGTAGCCTACTTTCTCATGTTTTCACATTGAGGAGTGTATTGCTTAACGTGGGCATATCACGCACATAAACACCACTGTGGCGACTAATGTGTACCTCATGGCATGTACTACGTAAGTTGATGCTCACGTTAGTGCAAAAAGACTGTTTCGTCGAAGCAAAAGCCACGATACGTCCCGATGACCTACACATCGTAACCGTCGTTTGTCGGAGTACTTACACGTGGTCGAGGAAAAGGCTGGGCAAAAGCCCACTGAATGATAGTGGTACGTGTGTATTACGTCCTATGCTGCACTTGTAGCGCTTGGCACATGCTGTAAGTACAGCCGACGTTAAACAAGCACAGTCACCACAATTGCTGATGCTATAGGTTTATCTATGTATATGATAGGACGCCTGGGAAGAGCCGCCGTGGACGTGCGGCAGCGAGCTTGCTTGTCGCCTCGTTGGCTCATATACGATACCTACCTTCGTTCATTACAATACGTGCACCTGTATCTCTCTGCTTGTTTCGTCCATATTTCAATTGTAAGCTACCACAAGCATTGTCAATTTTTCTTGTTTACTCGACACAATGTGTGTTCTCATCAAATTTTCAGTGTCTATTCTTTTTTTTTTTCATCATTGTCATAGACTTTGATGCTGACACTCAATCACTTTTGCAATCAACCATGCTAACATCTACAGATCAGTAATAAAGCATTCTCTCTCTCTCTCTGAATCACCGGTGGCGCACAGCCCCAGCCCCCGGGCTTAGCACTGCAGGCATTAGCCACATGAGGTCGTTAATAGTGACGCGTAGGACAACAATGTTAGTGATATCAAGATTATTCATTCATATGCTTTATGCTTTCATGCCATACCATGCCAATTTTGGTGCATGCCAAGTGAACCAGGCGACCAGGACAGCGACGGGACGTAGGCGGATAGATAGATAGATAGATAGATAGATAGATAGATAGATAGATAGATAGATAGATAGATAGATAGATAGATAGATAGATAGATAGATAGATAGATAGATAGATAGATAGATATGGTCAAAGTTTCTGAAGATCGCCAAGGAGCTCTTCGAATTTAATGCCAGCAACGGTTTTTTGTTCTCTCTAATTACCTGATAACTGCGCTTTTGTTTTGTTTTGTTTTTGTTTGGGGCGGGAGGGGGGGGGAGAATTGATTACAGGGTAGATTATTGCACTGCTCGGCTCTCATCCAGTCCTTTGGAAACAACAACAGCAGTCGACATTGTCACGCAGTGCGTTGCCTTCGGGTGTTAAGCATCATGCCCATCCTGTGGATCCAGTGAGACACTTGGACATCTTATTTTAGAGTGCCCCTCATACGCTTCACAGAGTACATCGCTAATTGGGAGGTATAGATGTCTCGGTGTGTAGTGCGCGACTGTTGACGATTACCCGTTCCCAAAGAGGGGTGCTTCTCAATGGGACCAGGCCCATCGAGCGTTATTGACGTTTCTGGACGCTACCGGCCTGGCGTTTCGTTTATAGACATGTTGTGTTTTTGTTGTGTTTTGTCTCTGTATTCGTACGTTATTCTTCTATTTCTTTCCTCTTTCTTTCCCCTCTCCCTCTCCCCCATTTCCTTCTCCCAAAAGAGTAGGCAGGCGTTGTGCCCCTCCCGGTGGCAGTTCTCAGCCTGCTCTATTGTCATGTCCTTGTGCAGTACATGTTTACATGCCAAATAATAATAATAATAATAATAATAATAATAATAATAATAATAATAATAATACGATTTCATTGGAAACATACCTAATCTGCGCAATGCCCCATCTAGTCGCTGCAAATTATCGGACCTAGTTTGCTAAGCAAGCATCGCTGAAGGAGCAGTCGGCCGCTATCTGGTTAGCATTACTGTCGCGCTCCCACTCCCTTGCCGTCTACGGGAAATAAGAAAGGAAATATGTGAGAAATAAAAGAAACTTTGCCAGTGTTGTGTCTGGCAGCCCAGAAGAGCTTCCCTAAAAACAGAATGAATAACGAGACATAGTTGGCCAGGCAAGAAGGCCAAGCCACAAACGTCTTCGAAGAGCATCTAAGCGGAGTCTTGATTTTATCTCGCACTTAGAAGAGAACACTTGGCTCCGCTCTCTTGCTTTAGCCTTAATATGGACAACATGAGCGATTAATTCATATCGCGGTGCATAAAATCTTCCGCAAAGTGGTTATGGATGACTAGCAGCAAAAATTAAACGATCTATCTCGGCCATTAATTAAGTGAACTGCTTTTCTCCATGTTACCCTCTGCTAAAACCAAGGATAAACAAACGCGGCAAGACTTGCGGCATGCATAATTAATAGCGAGCAACGTGAACGCTTCCGCGGTTCAGATAAAGGAGGAGCAACGAGATGGTTTCTGAAGCCTTGCGACCCTCCCGTTATATATTTTTAATTGTTTATTAGACACCGCAAATTTTACCCTGTGAGTTCGAGGAACGAGGAAGCGATTTTGCTGCGCCAGCCTCTCGTCGATTGCTATCTTCTCCGTAAGCTAAAGAGCACGATGAAGGACTATAACCCAATCAAAAATGTACTCTTCAGTATTACTCCGCAATCGGCGGGCTAACTGCATGACAAGTTCTTTTTATGTCCCTGTTTTTGTCATTATTTGTAGTTATGTGAAAGCGTATCCTGCGTGACTGACGTAAATTTCAATTCGTAATATTAACCGGTCCATTTAATCTCGATAAACACTTGGTTTCCTCTTATTTAACACCCATGGATTAAGATTACTGACGTAAAAGTGTCATGATTTAGATAAGACAGACTGTAGTTATCATCGACGACATGGTGTGGTGGCCATTTCAGAAAGATGTTGAGGACAGTCAGTGAGTTATATGTAACTTCCTATGAACACACAGAAACCCTAACATTGAGATACATACCGTTTTGAAGTTAATCAGTGCTCGGATGGCGTCGTCTTACAACGTAACCTGAGCTAGAGGTGCTGTTTTGGTCTTGTCTAGTGTCTTGCGCTGCTTACATATTCGCTAATAGCAACCTGGACTTCCTCTTGCACACTGCATGATATATTAATTTGGGAAGGGATAGCGAACAATATGGAAGATTAGGTGGCCGTTATCAATGCCTAAGCGTATCCCGGGTCCTGGTTTGGTGGAACGTACTGTGTTAAGTCACCTTGGCACAACCTTTTTCGCAGAACGCATCTCTCGACAGCTAACAAACCAGCAGCAAAGTTAATCATGCAAAAGGCCAAACGGTAGTGTCAGATGTGCTCTCTTGGTTGTGTGCATGCCGTGCGGGTACATCATGCCGCCGTCAATGGGAGAGTGGATCTCGGTGGACTTTACAGTTGAGGCATCTGTTTCTTTCTAGGGTGTCACTGTTCGACGGCACGTCGCGCCGCGTTTGCTCGAGGCAGGGGAGATCGGGGTGGGCGATGGCTTGAGAATAGGCTATCAATAGTCCAATTGGGCTTCCTTACAATGAGTTAATGGCGGTTGTATATTTGTGGCTCTTTAGCCAAATTTGGGGCATTGCTCTACGGTTCGTTTTACGGTTTGCTCTACAGTTGCAGAACGAAGGCGCGCAACGTTAAGTACTGACGATATCGTACAATTCCTTCTTCCGATAGTGGCCATTCGTCCAGCTGGTTGAGTGTATGGAGAAAGGTTCACTGTCGCGCATTTTTAAATGCGAGTCATTCCATTTCGACGTGGTGCAGTTGCGAGCCAGCACACGGGGCACCCGACCGTGCAGCGTCCGTAGTTGAACACGGATAGTTGGTGGCTTTACGGTATGAGTGTAACGGGTGGCTTGATCGGCCCGTTCACTGCCGGTAATTGCGCAGTGACACAATTAAGCCATTCAAAGGCTCATTCGGAATCTTCATCACGTGTTCGATGCACCGCCTCGGTAATCTGCGTTAACAGTCGTTTCTTGTTCCGCGGCTAAAAGTGACAGTAGAAACTGCAGTGCCGCCTTGTAATCGAACAAAATTATGTGCGGTGGTTCATCGCTGTTGAAATAAAGGGCAATTAGCATCGCTGCTAGCCCTGATGCCATCAGTGTTGTTGTGTTAGTCATCTTCTATTTTATAGTTTGTGACTTTCGCTGGTGCCACGATAGCCGCGGCGCAGATGTTCGGCAGTGCGGATCCGTTGGCGCTGACATGTGTATATCATGTTACTTCTGGTGCAGTGTAAGTAACCTGAGCTGTTTAAAGGCTGGTGATGAGAAATTGGATTTTCTTCTGGGTGAAAGGTAATGCCAGGTTGACTTTTGTCTGATAAAGATACCCTGGAGGAGTTGAAGGTCCAATCGCAAGATTGAAGCAAGTTGGTAATGATTCACCACCTGCTCATATCGTTCGGCAGAAAGACCTGCGTGCTGCGTCCCTACCGGAGTATGGGTGGTGGTGAGATGTCCAGCCAAGATGCCTTGTATTTGTTCAGAGAGCTTCCATCTCAATCTGGGCCTTGACGAGGTGCTCTCAAGTGGCTTGTGTTTTCGCTGCTTAAGCCTGAACACATTGGCGTACAGGGACTTGTTTTGCCTGTGTTGGTTACTGCTGGCAAGCTGTACTGAAGAAAAGCAAAAAAAAAAACATATTGTATACTTGCAGAATAGCACATAGGTGTCCCCCAGTAATTCTTTCATAGGTACATGTGACGGCTCCATGACAAGTATCTGGCAAGCATGACACCTAGAAACTTGTAAGATCGAACGTATGGTATTACTTGGCCACTTGTGATAACGTTGTATTTATTGATGGGTTTGTACACGCACAAACACAAAAGCACACACACACACTTATATATATATATATATATATATATATATATATATATATATATATATATATATATATATATATAATGAGAAGTACAAAGAACGGAACAGGCAAATCTAAAAAAAGGCAGGCACATTAGCCAAAAATAAAGCTTCCGGCCTCCTACTTCTACTAGGGGAAGGGAAAAGGCAAAAAATACGGAGAGGAGAGCGCATATTTAAAACGCTGCGCTAATGAGGTTGAAAAAATGAATGAGTACTACAGTCTTTCCCCTAGGCAAATGCCACGGAAAAAGTCAACAAAGCCTTAACTCACTCCCTCTGCATTTACTAGTTTAGGTTGGCATTCTAATGTTGAATTCCAATGGCAGATCGCGAGCGCTCAGCCGGATCGCGAACGGAGCGCGCCGCTCCGAGCAAGATCGCTCTCGTCGAATCTGCCATTGGAGTGCATTCGCTCCCGCGGGAGCACTTAGTACGCGGAAATCTAACGAGAGGGCGCTAGCGTAGAGGGGACCCGGATTCCGACTCCAAACTCTCTAGCAGAAACAGCATGAGCGCACGGCGGGAAGTGCTTTCCTGTCGTCCATGGCGGCCCACGACTGTTAAAACAGCCGGCCGTGACGGGAAGAGAGCCGAGCTGGCCGAGCAGAAGCGGGCGCACAAATGACGTCACGCGGACTTCCGGCCAAATCCGCCGATTTAGACGGAGCAAGAATTGTTGCTCCACGGAGCGATCCGGAATCCGCGGCTGCTCCCGATCTACCATTGGAATACAAAATTCATGCTCCCAATCTGCCATTGGAATGCAACTGCTCCGTACAGAGCAGAAAAACTTGACCTGGATCTGCCATTGGAATTCAACATAAGATTGCTTGTTCAGAAAGCGGCCTGTCGTCAAAGCGAGGTCAACGTGGCCGCTAGCGGTAGCCTGTTTGGACTGGCAAGAACCGTGGCATAGAATATGCTCTATGGTTTCATCGCTGCCGCAGTCCCTGCGAACAGCGTTATCGCCCATACCTATTATGAGGGCGAATTAAAGAGCGAAGTCCACACCAAGCCACTATCGGCAAGGCACGGTTGCCTAGAGTACAGAAAGTCCACATGGGGATCGAAGTCGTGGAGACAGGTCCAGTCGGTGATGGCGCCCCCATAAAGATGTTTCTGCCTTAATTTGGAAGCGCACGAACTTTCATGGCTGCATCTGTTCTTGACAATGGCATGGGACTTTGCAAGCCCTCAGGCGCAGATCGAGCAAGTGCATCGAAATGTTCGTTTCCCATTATGCCAGACTCGCCTGGAACACATCGCATCTTTGCTACTCGGCGAAGCAGCAGTCTGATATCGAGAGCTATTTTCTCGTGGGGTCCATGGCGAAGGACAGAAACCCACACAATGATGGACATACTTAGAGCCTATGAACACGATCTGTACAAAATGAGGCAAACCAAAATGTGACAGGCGAGCATATCAGACAGACATTGACGTCCACCTGAGCCGAGAGCATTTCGATGTCTTCCACTGGTCGAACGCGCCCATGCGCTTGCTTAGCACGAACTCTTCCTGGTCTTCTTCAGAGGAAGAACGCGGGAAGTTCAACACGTTCCATTTCTAGGCCGTTAACCAGAAATTACTCGAAGTGCACATCGAATAGCAGCAAGTCGCGCTGTAGTCAATGTTTTCTGGTGCGAGAGGCGACTTTACGGTGGCGGAGGAACGATCTTCGACCCTGCGTACCCGTTCAGCGTGGTTGACGCATCGACATACAGATGGCAATGCTCGTTGTACGTCTCGGACAGCAAGAGCAGGGAAAGCTGCTTTGGTGCTCGGGATGAGAGTTGGGCTTTAGTATGTGGTCTTGGGCACCATCGGCTGAACTTGTGGTTGAGCCAAGCACCATGAAAGAGATGGAACTCTCGCTGGAGCTGTAGTATAACATGATGGAAGGTACACAGGGTAGGACTGAATTGTCCTCCCTGTAGTTGCGATAAAGGCTTCTGGGGATATAGCGACTCGCAGAAGACAGCCCAACGTTGCGATTCGAGCTTGTGTTAACGGAGCTAGGTCTTTAGCTTGTTCTTGGCGGTCCGTAAATTGCAAAAAAAAAAGCATGTAGATCTTTCTCCGCCATCTCCTTTCGCGGAATAGCGGCCGTTACGAGGAAACAGTGTGTATAAGAATCAGATTCATTGGCTCATGCCATCCATAAGACAATCTATTTCATTCTGTAACTCCTGACCACCTTCCTGTAAAATCAAAAAAAAGAAACTTCTACTTCACAACAGCCTCACACAACTGGCGTAACTTCCATTTTAATTACTTCTCCAGCAATGAAGAAAGCAAAAAGAACGGGGCATATTTCGTTAATTTCAGAAAGAGGAGCGCCACGCGTCATTTCTCCACTTATGCAGAGACGGCACCTAAAGAGCTTTTGTCTTTCGCTGGAACCGACAAACAAGAAAAGAACGGAAAAATTGAAGAGATTGTGCATTGGTTTACATTCGAAGATGAACAACTTGCTGATCGCTCAAAATCTTGTTTGCCGCTACACGAAACGCTGACAAAGCAAACTGCTCCCGGCAGACGCAGTTAGAAAGCAGCGAAGGTCCAAAACTTGAGAGGCTGTGCACTTCAAGAAGACTGTGGAAGGCACAAGCCAAGTAATAATAATAATAAAAACGACCCGATGGAGAAGAATGAAAGTTGCAACGGACGCGTTCTACTTGAGAGGCAGGGACTAGCAATACGCAAAACAAACGTCCGGAACTCTAGGCGAATATACGTACTATGCTCACTTCGCCCTGTTTACTGTTGTGTTTTCAGCTCTTGCTATAAGAACAAACACTCAAGTCAGAGAAGGCACCAGCCGATCATAGTGAACAAGGTCGCGGAATAAAACGAAGATACCAAACGTAAGTTCGGAAGGTATGGAGGATAGAAATCGATGCCCTCATGTGAGAATAGAAGACCGGGCCGATGGGCGGGGGCAGGTTTGTGGAGGAAGAGAACGAAATGCCGCTGGCAGAAAGGCGAAATAGTGAATCGAATCCGGCACGACCGAATATCTCCTTCGCTGCCGGCCCCTTCTAGACGTTCCCACGAGGTTCTGCACAGATCTCCTAAACACGCCTACCCCGAAATAGGATTTTACGCGGAAGTCCGCGCGGAGAGGTACGCAGCCCTGTAGAAGTCATTACAGCAAGAAAAATGGTTAGAAGGGAAGGATTTGGGGACGTACCAAAGCCGCGAACCTCAGTATAGCACTAAAACGCAATATGAAGGAGACACGGTGCTGGATTTGAAAAAAGATGCAGAGCAGGAGGGAACAACGCGAAAGACGCGATTCACCGAGATGGCAAGAGTGCTCCAACGCTGCCCCTAAAGCCAAAGCCGAAGTGCAAGCGAACACAATTTATAGAGGAGGGAAGCATGCAACTTACTGCATTTCTTAAGGACTTCTCGCTAAACGACATTCTTGCCTTTACGTTTATCTGAGTAAACCTGACGTGTTTCGCTGCAATTCACTCCACTTTTCCTTGTTTTGGCATACCTGTTGCTTTTTTTTCACCCGTTGCTGCAGCGTTCTACGTAGGCCGGTCCTTTTCTTTTTTCTTTATGCGCTGGTTCAGAAGTGCATCGGGAAGACAAACAAGCCGGGCGTGAGATCGGAGTGTCCTAGATTTCCAAACCGCCCATTCAAGCAGAACCGAGAAGCCCCCCCGCCCCCCACCCCCCGATAGAAAGTCTGTGCGTCTTCTAATGCAAACACACACACACTGATATACCAACATATCTGTGCACATACCTTGGGCTCGGGTACGCATTCACTCCGCCGCTTCATGCGCCTCCCGCGCAGAAGCACGCGCACTGCAGCACATCGCTGCCGGCAACCCTCGAATGATCTCTCCATTTTCCGGTTGGCCATTCAATTTAGTTGTTTTGCTTGCTTCAGCTGTCCATTTTTGCTGTTTTCTTTATGGCTTGTTTTTCTACCACTGGCCGCTTTCTTATCCTTTCCGACGCTTGGAGGATCTTCTGTCAAGTATGAAGTACTGCCCAATTTGATCTTTTTTGGAAAACACGCGTTGTCTTCAACTTTATATCGAACTTCATGGCGAGCTGCACGTCCTTTCTGTGAGCCCCCATATTGGCAGATGGCTGAGAATGTAGCGAGGGCCGCCATTTTAACGCCGCGGTAACTTGCTCGAGTCGAGCGTCTGCGTAGGCATCCGCGACGGAAATAATCCTTTTTGACCACCATTGTTTCCCCGACCACATGCCCGATCCCAGAAGCCTTCGACACGGCGCGGGTACTTTAGAAAAAAAAAGAGGTTGCATTTATTAAATTGAAATACACGAAATTATCCAGAAAAATTGGCAAATCCCACGTGCAGTGGGAATCAAGGAAATGCGAAGCACGCATAAGGAACGTAAAATGGATTTCCATTGTTGTCTCGCTATACCCAGTTTGGTACATATGACGTTAACGAAACTACCGCAAGAGCACCATGACTGTGGCATGTAAACCATGCCGCTCATACACGCATGTCATGATTCTAACATTATGACCTGTCATTTACGTTCGTCATACAGTCGTGTTGTGCCATAGCAATTTTAGTATACATCCTATTAAGGAAACGAGTGGCATGTAGATCATGCCGCTCATGACATGCATGTCACGATTTTCATGTTATGACCTGTCATTTATGATCGTCATGCAGTCATGTTGTGCCAAACCAATTTTCGTATACATCCCATTAACGAAACGGCAGTATAGCGCCAGGACCATGGCATGTAAATAATGCCGGTCATGACACGCGTGTCAAGATTGTAATGTTATGACCTGTCATTTACGTTAGTGATGCAGTTATCTTGTGGCATGCCAATTTTCGTATACGTCCCGTTATGGAAACGCGCGGCAAGTAAATCATGTCGCTCATGACATGCATATCATGATTTTCATGTTGTGACCTGCCAGTCATGTTCGCCATGCAGTCATGTTGTGGCATACCAATTTTTCTATACATGCCATCAACGAAACGGCCAGGAGAGCGCCAAGACCGCCGCATGTAAATCATGTCACTCATGACATGCATGTCATGATTTCCGTGTTATGACCTGTCATTTATGTTTATCATGCAGTCATGTTGTGGCATGTCAGTTTCCGTATACGTCCCATTAACGAAACGCGTGGCATGTAAATCATGTCGCTCATGACATGCATGTCATGATTTTCATGTTATGACCTGTCATTTATGTTCGCCATGCAGTCATATTGTGGCATACCAATTTTTGTATACATCTCACTAACGAGACGACCAGGAGAGCACCAAGACTGTGACATGTAAATCATGCCGCTCATGACACTCATGTCATGATTTTCATGTTATGACCTGCCATCAATGTTCGTCAGGCAGTCATGTTGTGGCATGCCAATTTCCGTATACGTCCCATTAACGAAACGCGTGGCATGTAAATCATGTCGCTCATGACATGCATGTCATGATTTTCATGTTATGACCTGTCATTTGTGTTCGTCAGGCAGTCATCTTGTGCCATACCAATTTTCGCATACATCCCATTAGCGAAACGGCCAGGAGAGCACCAAGACTGTGGCATGTAAATCATGCCGCTCATGACATGCACGTCATGATTTTCGTGTTATGACCTGTCATTTATGTTCGTCATGTAGTCATGATGTGGCATACCAATTTTCGTAAACATCCCATTAGCGAAACGGCCAGGAGAGCACAAAATCGTAGGCGGCTAGATAGATAGATAGATAGATAGATAGATAGATAGATAGATAGATAGATAGATAGATAGATAGATAGATAGATAGATAGATAGATAGATAGATAGATAGATAGATAGATAGATAGATAGATAGATACGCTCAAACTCTCCGAAGTTCGCTAAGAAATGCTTCGCATTTAAAAATGAAACTGCAACTTATCTAGAACGTACGCAATTTATAGCTCAGACTGTGACTTGCATGTACGAGAAAACAGAATTCTATTAGAGGAAACTCAAATAACTTGAGCATTATGCGGAGAAGGCGATAATTTTAGTTATTGCTTTGTGAGCAAGCAATGTCAACAAGGGCACAATGGCGCTAAAGCGTTTCGTTGTTGCGTTTGCCTTCCACTGTGCGACGGTTGTGGATGCCGGACGAGTCCAGCGGGAGCGCGGCGCTGCAGCGAAGGCATGTAACTATGCGCACACTCTTCCATTCCAGCTTCCGTAGATCATTGCTCAGAGCGGGGCAGCCGGAGAACGTCAGCCAAGTCATGGATCCATGGCATCGCCTACAGGCGAATGCGGCAATGATTGATGGAAAAACGCGCGGCGGAAATAGCTTCGCTTCTTTCCCCCTGCCTTCTCGCTCAGCGTACGAAAGCAAGGGGCAACACTTCTCGCGTTCCGGGACGTCCATCGGGGCGCGGAAGGAGTCTAAAAACTACCGCACGATGCCGTGAACGAGAACAAGCAGCAGTAAAACATGTGGATGACGCCTCTCGCGTGTCGGTCCTGTGGGGAAGCGCCAATTCCAATCTTCGTTCTCCGAGCGCCTACCCAGCGCCGAAACACTTCCCGAGCTGCAATCGCACACTTCGTTCTTTTCTTCCCTGCAAGTAGTATAATGTCCACACAGTACTGCATAGCACGCCCCCTTCCCCCCCACCTCCGAAATTTGTAGGCATGCAGTGTGTGATAGGCATTTCTCTTTTAATGTGAAGCACTTCAGGCTCTCACAATTTGTACGTCCGTATTAATTACGAAATTGTGATCCTCATTTG
The DNA here is from genome assembly GCA_013339685.2 of Hyalomma asiaticum. Classification (NCBI taxonomy): domain Eukaryota; kingdom Metazoa; phylum Arthropoda; class Arachnida; order Ixodida; family Ixodidae; genus Hyalomma; species Hyalomma asiaticum. Next base: position 12,086 of record JABSTT010002867.1, read on the forward strand.
TTCAGCTCCCCAAGAGTGCGCGTGCTCTTCTTGCATGCAACGCCAAATCTTCGGCGTTCTCATATGGGCGCTCCTTGTTTCTTTTGCGTGTATGACCTCAGCCTGCCACTACACTGGAAAAACTGCAGCTGGCGGGCGCACATATTGAAGCAGAATTAAAAAAAAGCGCGCAGGATTGCACTACGTCGAGCATGGAGAGATCACAGCTAAGTTGGCCGATAGTCTACTCATATAGTGGCTATATTGCAGTACGTAGATCCCTTGTAGAACTCGGTATAACTTAGTAGCATAGTGAAGTATAGCCAAGTATAGTCAAGTTCTGCTAAGTTATACTGAGTTCTACAAAGGATCTGCCAAGGCGTAGCACCAGTCGAATCGAGATAACCCCAAGCATAGTCAATTTCTACTCCCGCGACGTTATAGCCACGATCAGTAGACTATCGTTCAGCTTCGCTGTGACCTGCCTTGCGTGCTTTTCTTTCAATAATGCGTGAAATAGATTTCCAGCAGTCAAATAGTCCTATCGCGCGTCAGCGCGCTAGCTCCACTTACCGGCGTTTTGTTGGGTGCATGTGTGTGTGTGCTTTGTTTCGTGTTCATAACCACCAGAAGAGGCTGCAGCAACCCAGCGCGAGTCGTGGCAAAACATAATACGAGCTTCAGCGCCCTCCGTTCGCTGACAGGCAACGCCAGTTTTCGGTGCTTCCGTTCGCGATTTCATTGGTTCAACAAAAGAAAAGAAAATTTATTCCGTTTCCTGCCTGGAAACCTTATATATTTTGTGCGCTTCAGTAACCCTTTCATTGCGAATACACGAGAAGAAAGAAGAGTGGTAACGATGGACAACTCAGCCCTACGTGGCCTTAAGGAATATCGAGGTATGAGTCTTCTTGCGGTCAACAGTGAGTAGTCAGAGAAACGGAATAATTATTCGGCCGAATGAACCGTTCAAGAAGGTCATGACGTGACCGTTTTTGTGACCTTCAGATGACTCTGGATGATTTCGGCCATTTTAAATGATGCACTCATCCGCTGCGTAGGCTCCCTTCTTTCCTAGGTTTAATTGAACATACCGGCCCAAAAAAATGCCCCTGTCGAACAAAAAGGAGCCACTCATAAAAGTGCAGGTCTCTCTGTATTCTCTTTAGCGTCCTTGTCGCTCTAATTTCTGGGGAACATTATAAAGGTGTCATTTTTATGCAAACATAAGAAAGCACTAAAGCATTGCCACCCATAAATTGTCCGAGTGCTGTCTCTATTGCGTATGGGTGTTCTCGATGGTTCGTTCTCTTGGTAAAGAGCCGCCCCAGAAACACTGAACTGCATAAGCACAAACATACACATCAGCGTCTACTCCTCCGCCTGCAGCGGCGATTCAACGTCTCATAGTACTAAAATATGCACCAATAATAGCAAGTAGTTGAAACTTGGTAATACATGTATAGCGCTCACTATATATATATAACTTTTTCAAGACATGTCTTGGAAACGGTCGGGCTCCGACCGAAACGTTGACTTAATAAACCGTCGTTCTCTATGAGGCGCATCGTCAATTCTGTTATAAACTAGCGGCAACCCAAGTTATTTATATATATATATATATATATATATATATATATATATATATATATATATATAAAGTATGAGTATGAGACGAAGCACTTTAATAATATTTCATGAAAGATTATAGAAGTGCTACGTCTCATACATTCATGTGGCAGCCGGAGCTACCTACTTCGCCGAACGATATATATATATATATATATATATATATATATAGAGAGAGAGAGAGAGAGAGAGAGAGAGAGTGAGACAGAGAGACAGAGAGAGAAAGAGAGAGAGATGAGTAGTAGACCCTCGGAATTGGCAACAAAAATGCGGAAAGCGTTTATTCAATGTTTCAGCCGGAGACCGGCCTTCATCACGAATGCCTATGGTTGTATTCCCGCTTCTATTTATACCTGTCTAAGAGAGCTTCTCCTTAAAAAAAAGGAAAGAAAAGAATATAGAGAGAGTCAGAAAAGAAAAAAAAGGAAAAAGCACAGGAACGATAGAGGACCTGAAAGAAACGGACCGAAGAGTGGAAGTAACGGAGACGACGTGCGTCATATGCGAGCACCACCTCCCCCCCCCTTCCACCCCTCCCCTCTTTACGAAGTGGTTTTCGTGGTCCGGACCCAACAGTCATGAGTATAGGTCAGGCCCCCCTCAGGAGTGTCGATGTCAAAAAAAGAAAAAAAAAGGGGGGGGCAGAAAAAAGGAAGGAAGAAAGAAAACGGAAGGGGGTGGGTGAGTACAACTGCAATGACTTTAATGGCGATGGCGTCTACAAGTCTGCGGCCGGACGGGCGAAAACGTGCACAGACGTGCCTGCACGTTTGGCGACATCCAGGAGGAAAAAAAAAAGAAAGTTTTAAAGAAATAATTAGAATAAGACAGGTAAAAGATGAATGGTCAGGAAGTAAAAAAAAGGAATAAATCATCTAATAGGTTGACATCATCCGCTTTGCAAAAACATGTCATATTTCAATGGTCCGATTTCCGCTGTACATACGGTGCCACAGGTTAAACGCTTGCCAGTGATTTTATTATTGCGATGGTTCCTGGGTTTTCATTTATGCCTTTCTCCATTGTTTTGAACTGGTATATTAGATATGATTCTTGTTGCTCACGTTCTCGCTTTCACTTGAAGCCCTTTTCTAATAGTGTCACTGTTAGTTTATCGAATGAATGATTTGGGAGGTTTAGATGTTTCGAGAGAGGTAGATTTCGAATAGATTTGACATGGGCTTTGTGGTTGTTGAAGCGGAGCGTGAATGAGGTTTCTGTTCGACCTATGTACTGCATTCTACATACAGTACACTCCACTGGAGTGTACTGTATGTATAAATGGTATAAATTATATATATATATATATATATATATATATATATATATATATATGTAAGCAATGAAGAAATGGACGAACGTGCAAGAACTTTTTACTTTCAACGTTTCGGCCGGTGGTCCGGCCTTCATCAGGAACCGGCCTTCATCAGTTCTTGCAGGTTCGTCCGTTTCTTCACTGCTCATATTCGTCTGGAACCGCAGACACACACACACACACACACACACACACACACATATATATATATATATATATATTTTTTTTTTTTTTTCAGGTAAGCACGGTAAACTGCAGGCAGAAGGCACCGTGGTGGTGCAGTTGCTACGGTGCACGTTTGCTGACCCGAGACAGATCGGTTCTATCGCCGAAGCATTCCTGATGGTGGTTCCCTCGTACTCGCCGGAAGCCCATGTATGGCGGGGTTAATAGGGTTAATAGCATGTTAAACAGCCAAGATCGCCAAACGACCGGAGCCAGGCCGCAAATAGACCGTTGCATTCTGAGGTCATTGTGTGTCCCTCTGTATCATCTTCGCACCGCATATTTCACCTCATCAGGGGGCCTGTACAGTTAAACGGAATAGGGAATACTATTCGTCTTGTTTTTCCCTGATTTGTAAGTTCTGTCTGTGAAGGCAGAATTGACCAATACCTGACCAATCTCAGTTCTCTGATTGTCCAGTCCTGCCTTGACAAGCACAACTGACCAAGATGGAATATTATTCCCTATTCAGTTTCACGATATAATTCGCCTGTGTGATACGAACTAGATCTATTTGAAGCACTTTTGAGCATTATTATCACGTTCATATCGCAGTTTGGGCGAGTCAAATCACAGACGCCAATAAACTGGAGAAACGGGAGACTTGGTGTGCTTCTCTCCACATACAATATATACGTCTGTATACGAGCGTTGGGTATGAGAGAATTACGTGTTTGTTAGTAATAGAGCTTGTCAAAGAATACTTTATTATTATTGAAGGGAATTTGTTCCTGTAACAGTGCAGCAAAAAAGGAAAAGCGAGTCAACAGGAAGGGTGACATACCTTTCTAACCAGCTGTTTTATGTATAAAAGCCAGAAGCAAAGGCATTGAGATTTTCGAGGTTGCCCGGATGGTCACATTGCAGATCGTGAACAACAAGGACCTTGTACGTGAATCCAAATGCCAAAAGCTGACGTTCGGACCTGAGACTTCAGCAGTCGCCACTTTGGCGTAAAGCGGTCACTTTTTTGGGAATTTCACAACTAGACTCCAATAAAACATATAACAGGCGCATCAAAATACTTCTCTGTACACATCATCAATAAAGGAAACTTAACACCATCAACGGGCTTACAGTTAAATTACAAAATTCCTTAGTCAACATAACAGGACATTGTGACAACACAAGTTATCTGCTAAAGCATGTGTCTTTTTGTGACAACACAAGTTATCTGCTAAAGCATGTGTCTTTATGTCACCTAACACGTTCTTCGTCAGTTCTATTTTTTTTCCTCTTGATATTTTTTTCTAAGCTTACTTCCGCTGTAACTGACCATACTAGCAGCAATAAAACCAAATTTGGAGCTCCGCATGTTAGCTGGAACACGCAAGTAATCAATGAACATTAGTTCGTGCTCCTCTGCGCTTGCTTTACTATATGGATATGGCGATTTATGCTTACGAAAAATCAGCTCAGAGAGTACCTCCGCACAAGCCTGCCGACTTTCGACTCCTCACTAACCGATTGACACAAGCCAAAAACGGACTTCATCCAGATCCTTTCAAGAACTTGCTTCCCTGTAGAGGTTAAACGCAGACCCTGTTTCTCAAGAGGTCTGTGGGAAACAAAGCTAGCTTGTCTTCTTTGCCTCGCTCTACAATTTCATCTCATTTGGTGATTTTTTTTTCGTCGCCATTTCGTCCTTTTCCGCATAACCATACATGTGCCCATCTCCCTAAGCTTGTCTTCTTGTCCAACGGGACACTTCATTTCGCGTTTCCAACTCTTTTTCAGAGATTAAGACAATAAGCGAGCACCCATCGAGTTTTCCGTTGCCGCGGAGGAAGCCCGTTCCCTTTTGCGAAATGAAGTGCGGCACTCCCTTCTGTTTTCGCGCGATATGAGCGGAGCGTAATTGATCCGCGCGGTCTGACGTGCTGTGAGAAACTTGGAGCTCGCCGACTACGTTGCTGGCCCAAAGGAAGCAATCGATATTGTCGAACTTCCGATTGACAGAAGTCAAGTGCTTGAGTGTGGACAGGGCCGGCATCTCTGTTTACAGTTTCGGATATGGCCCCAGCGGAGGAAGGTTACGAGAGCTCTACGCAATACAACGCCCATACTGCTTGAGTCTCGGCTGCGTGCTCGTTCTAAAGAGGATTGCGTTCTAAAATGCTTCAGAGACTCTCGCACCCGCAGCTGCGCCAAAACTTTATAACATGGACCTTTTGAGTCGGAATTTCGCCCGCTTTTGGAGCATGTCATGTGCGCGTACGTCAAACACCAACAAAAAAGGGCGGCTTACCTCTTTTAGCGCGAATTATTTTGGACGCGACTGTCATGCTGTGACTATGACATCACCTTCATGTAGAAATATAAGCGCTTGTCGGCACGTCCCTATATCGAAGGCTGTTTCCGCTATTTGGTGAACCTTTCATGTTTTTGCGTATATCTTGCACTATAACGACACATATAAAAATCACATTGCTGCAGATAAATTTCTCTTTTCTCACTTACTTTGTTTAGAAGGCTAAAAATGTCCCCCTTCATTTCCCCGTTGGCTTCGGCACAAACCAATGAAAAAAAAACACAGTTTTCAATGAGTGAAAGATCTATTCGGGACCCCGTGGCAGTGCGCTGCCGGCGGGGCTTTCTGGAAGCGGAGGGTAGGATCTTCTCGTTTTACACGGCTCAGGGTATTCTGATAAATATTACTCATAAAGAGTAACAATAAAGATTGTCTACATGTTACGGGTAGACATTTTGGCGTTTCTGTTTGTTTCAGGAGAAATGAGCAAATGGGAGATGGAGGAGGAGGAGAACAAGGACGAACGAAAGGCAAGGAGGTCAGGAGAGCCAGCTTGGCTACCCTGCACTGTGGAAGAAGAGCGCGAAAATTTCAGGTGAGGAGAAAGAACCACTGTCGGTGCTACCGACGTAGCAATACTTCCGCGCTCGATGACATCGATATACAGTCGATCATTCTCCTAGGTTCGACAAATGCCGTAATGTTTTATTCGTTTCGCGTATATAGCTGTGGGGCGCAGTGCCACGGTTTCAAGGTCTTGTCAACGGTGAAAGCATTTCCGTTTAACTGATTTAACGCTGTACGGAAGTTATTTTCCATATTCAAGTGACCACTTACACATGCGTTCGATGGTATCCTCGACAGCATGGAGCAGCCATTAGAGGTCTAGGTAACGTACGGCTTCTCAGGCGTAAGAGTGCGGGAGCGAACGAGAAATGTCATTCATGGCTCATATAGAATTATACCGTAAACTTTCCTCTCCAGGAATGTATCGATGTGACAGTGCTTATCTTCAACATGACCGAACGTGTGTGCCGGTAAAACATGTCACTGCCTTCCTCACTATTCTGCTGTACATCTTGCTGATGCTGCTCGTCTACATTTTTGTCATTGCGACTTCTCCCATCTCGAAACATAAAGCGCCCCAGCCGGGAAGTCGGTTGATCAGGCGCTCTGTAGACTGTTTCCCTTGGGCTACATCTGTCATTTCGGTCTTTAATGGCAGTGTTACGGGATTATATGGCCACACCAGATCAGCCTGATCGGAAGTGACCTGCTGGGGTCGCCTATATTTCTTTCTTTCTTTCTTTCTTTCTTTCTTTCTTTCTTTCTTTCTTTCTTTCTTTCTTTCTTTCTTTCTTTCTTTCTTTCTTTCTTCTTTCTTTCTTTCTTTCTTCTTTCTTCTTTCCTTATTCTCTTCCTTTTCGCTTTTGTGCGCGTTTGGCACTATGAAAATGCAGCCATGTCTGCGGGGAATATATGACCGCACCAGATCCGCCGGATCGCGAGTGACCTGCTGGGTTGACTATATTTTCTTTCTACCTTTCTTTCTTTGTTTTTTCTTTCTTTATTCTCTTCCTTTTCTCTTCTCTGCGCGTTTCCCGCTATCAAAATGCAGCCGTGTCTCCGGAGATCAAACCCGCAACTTTTAGGTAAACCTTTTCTTACACTTTATCGCTCATTGGACTTCGCACAATGATAGTCATTGTGCAAAGGCCAATCTTGTGCGACGGCTATCATGTAGCAAAGGGCCTTGAGAAATAGTAGGTCGAGGGCACTAGGAGGTCCATTTTTCCCTCCCTCCTCCCACCGGAGGACAGACGGCCGGAGAGGCAGTGCATCCTCGACGTGCACCAGATCAGCTGATAAAATAAAGGATTTGCGCCTCGGTGGACGGGCGTAGCGAAGGCAAAACGAACATTGAAGGGACATCGCCCGCGTAGGGTGCGGTGTTGTACGCGTACTTGATAGATAGATAGATAGATAGATAGATAGATAGATAGATAGATAGATAGATAGATAGATAGATAGATAGATAGATAGATAGATAGATAGATAGATAGATAGATAGATAGATTCTGTCAAGCGACGAATGTTGGGCCCTTCGTCTTCTATGCTTGCGTACCTGTCTATTCATTAAACCTCTTGAGTTCTTGCACAAATGCCTTTTTTTTCCCACATGAGGCACCACCGAGAAGAGAACAACTTATTTGCATAGCAGAAAACAAATTTACGTTACCTTTTTTTAGGACAATAAAACAGCCGCAGGACGTGGTCAGGCAAAAAGTTTGTCTTCGTTCTTGCCGTCTCGCCATCATCTGTAGGAGCCTCTAGGTTTGCGAGAGGCGCATATATTATTATTATCATTAATACTACTAGTTTGCCGAGTTTTATATACCAAAATCACAATATGACTATGAGAGGCACTGTGGTGAAGCGTCCAGAAATTTCGACCACCTCGGGTTCTTTAATGTGCACTGACATCGCACAGCGCACGGGCCTCTCAACATATCGCCTCCATCCAAATGCAGCCGCCGCGGCCGGGATGTGACAGGAGTAAAACACCTCCACGAATGACATATATTGGCAGCGGCGTCGCATACCACGAAAGCGGCTTTGGTATTTCGCATGATCTCTTTTTTTCAACAACCTTGGGATGTCCATTCCCCTGCTTCGTTTCTCCCTCATTGTCCCCAGATGTAGGAGAGAGGTTTTAGTAGCAGGCCTACCTCTGTCATTGTCGTCCCCGTTTATCCCTATTTGCCGGAGGATAGCGACACTAAGTCGGAATCAGTGAAGAGGTTTCTGTCGTTAGCCAACACCACGTGCAGTCTGTCACCAGCCTGTCACCCATGTCACCATTCATCTGGACCCGACAAACAATCAGCCGCCCCTCCATCCGCCTGCACTTCGAGGTGATGAAGGGGTCGTGTCATGCACGACCGATGCGCCTCTCAGACGGTGTACTAGAGCGTGCGCTCGGCATGGAGATGCTTTCCACCTGTAATACACTTCGTCCGCTAGCTACGCAAACTTTTCTGGCTGAGCACCAACAACTCTAGATGCGTTGTTGAGCGTGCGAAAGAATTTCTTGCATTCCAAATGCAAACACCAGTTATCGGTGCACATTGCTTCATTGCGAAGACATCCTTTCGAGTGTGCAGTTTATATCTTACCTCAATCTACGTTTCTTTATTTGGAACATCAGGAACTCTAGAGTAGAGGAAATCAAGGCAATCACAAATAAAGATCCTTAGGCGCACCCACGCCTCCAGTGCGTCACGCTCGTTTTCATGTTATTTCAAATGTTTCCTCATTCTGCATTTGCATACGCTTTTTTAAATACAAATATCTGTGCTGGATGGATTATAGCTTTATTTATTTTTTACAGTGATCGTTATTGCATCACTATTCCTTATCCTTTTTGTGAGCCTCGCTGATATCCACTGACGCATGTTTGTCCTCTGCAGTTCTCATTTTATAAGTGATTCTATTTCGCTCCTGTGTACCAAGCGTCTTTTATGATCATTCGTGTTCGCACTCCTTCCTAAGACCTGTGTTATACACTGCCTAAGGCAGTATGTATATATTTCATATATATGAGCAAGCCAGTGCCTTAAATTCCCAGACCATTACATAATTCAGCGGGTATTCACACAGGCTATGCGCGGTCAACAGTTGTGACCCTAGTTCAGGGTGTTTTCAATGATGTCTCACGAAAATTGGGGGACCCTTAAGCTTCTCCCTTAAGAGTGTAACGCGATAGCGAAATCGGGCCCCTACTGTTCACTTCAACCACTCAGTGCATACTTATTAATGTATGTTGTTACACAAACACACACGCACAGACACAACACACGCGCGCGCGCGCGACGTATCTATAGTAATGGTAGAGGTTTTCGATCTATTTAACAGCACTTTCGTATCAACTTCATGAAAATTTTGTACAGTGATGTAGTCACATGGTCCTGTATTATGAACTGCGCGTAGGCGTGACACTTTTATTTGTAAATGGTCACATTCTGTCGTCCTTCGTGCGTTAACTATCTGGCAGCTGTTTGATTTGTTCTTCTGGAGATCTCTTCTGGCCAACCGCAACAAGCATCGCCTTATGGTCGGTGAAATGGCAACTGCGGTTCTTCACTTCTTTAATGGTGTAGTGAGAATGAAATGCTAAAAAAGTGGATGCAGAGCATCCGACGAGACTGCATATAGGCTCTGCTATAGTCGCATGGCCTCCGAGATGGCGGGCGCACTCGCCGGCTCGTGGGCCAGGTATTCGAGACATTGCTTGATATGTCTTCCGCTAGATGGACATAGCTGTCCATTTTTTGAGCTGTTATTTTTCGCTCACGGACGATTTTTCGCTCACAAGAGACGCGTTGAGACGCCCACACCGATGGCGGTATTTCTGCGGAACGAGCTCACTAACGCTATCGCGTGAAAATTCTCAAAAACCTTGCAGATATCATCTTGGCTAGGGCTTGCCAGGGCTTCGTCTTCTTTTTAATAACAAACATGATATATGCACTGCAAGGAGGCAGAACCAAGTTGCTTGCTGCTCGCCCTTCTGAAACTATTCATACACGAATCAGTTTTACTCTAAATAGCGGCGTCCACTCAATTTATTTGTCTTAAGAGCACACGGTACCAAATTTCAGTTTCTTAACAGGAGGAGACGACCACATTGTTATTCTTGCTTCGCAAAAGTTGTTCTTCTTTAGAAGCAACATGGCTTGTGTTATGTTTATTGATTCATAAACTTTCACATTGACACATTTTTATTTTTCTTCTTAGTGCCTCTTCATTAGCGTCATATCTGTTCCATGCAATCTTAAACACGCCGTATATGTTCCTCTGTCAATTTCTGAGAGCGATTACATGGAGGTCGTTGTTGTTGGGGCCTCTACACGGAGGTATTCGAACAAGGCATAGAAGAAGAAGTAGCTGTCTAGACACTGTTCGGGTTCAGAACCTTGACCGCAGCAAGAAACGCGACAAAGGCCATTATGGACCTCTTTTTCCTCGGCAACTTACGGCAGGAAGGTCGCGGTAACGGTTCGTTCCAGAGGCACATTCTGTTGCTCACGGCTGTCGGCCTCGTCCTAGTGTGCTGCCACGCCGCCCTGCTGCCGCTCGTCTTCGGTGACGTCGACAGCTGATGCAAGCGTCCGGCCAAATCGAACATCACCACGAATGCCTGGAAAGTCTAAGTCATACCTGCCAAAGCTGACGGGTGGTACAGTCACTGCTACCTGTAGGACAACGCAGACGAAGTTGAAGTAAACGATACCTGAAAAGTCATCGCTTGCGACGAACAGAAATACGACGAAGAGCGTGCAGCTATGTTTGCCATGACCTACTGGAACATGGTTTGCTACAGGCGTGTCCTGCTTACGGCAGCGGGTGCAGCACAAAACGCTGCTGCTGCCACCATCCTGCTACTCTCCGGTACAGCGAGTGACCTATTCGGCCAGAGGCCCGTTCTCGTGGCATCCGCAGAAGCCTCGTCGGTCATGACGCTAAGGGCCTGTTTACCACTAGTTGCTCACTACACGCCGCGGCCTAGTTCGTCGCCTGCGGCTTCGTGAATGTCAACAGCGCCATCACACTCCACGTTTCGTTCGAGGTGAACGTTCGACGATGTATCAATAAGGATCACACAGGGGAACCTGAGAAAAATTGAGGCCAGTCTCCAACAGCATGCCGTCGCTGTCGACTCGTAAATATCGGCGTGTGGGCTCCAGTGCACCCCAGCTAAATCCGATTTGTTCATATCAGAGCCAACCTAAAGGACAAGACACGCATCTGCCTGACCCTCTCAGGCGCACCCATTCGCGGGGCAGAGGAAATCAGAATCCTCGGCCTGTACATTCACTGTCGCCTCAAAATTCACACAACCATCGCCAAACTGAAAAAATACCGGTGAATTGGTGGGACGGATGATTCATTGCGTCTCAAATAAGCGAGGAGGATTGCGAGGTAGGGATGCGCTTCGGCTCTCGCATGCTTTCGTCACCAGCATAAGCTTGTACTCCGTTCCCTATCTCCGGCTTACGAAACACGAAGCCGAACGCATAGACGCAATTAGAGTTACTGTATATGCTACCGCAGCTAGCATACACTAGACGCAATAATACGGAAGGCCACCAAACGGGTTCTGGGCCTCCCAATCACCACATCCAGTGCGCGTTTGACCGCACCTAGCGTGATCATCTCGCTCCAGGAGCTCACGGAAGTCCATCTAGTAAAACAGTACACTCGACTTGCACAGACGCCTTTAGGTCGACGCCTTCTCGCTCGCCTCTACATAAAGCACGACCATGAAACAATGATTTGACTGATTTGTGGGGTTCAACGTCCCAAAACCAGCTCTCACAACGAAACAGAGGACACGCACAGGGTACCGGAGCTTTAGACGCGCAAACTTTTCGCACAGCCTGTGCCCAAAAACATGGGCTCAGAACTGCACCAGGGATGACGGGAAGCGCGTATTCGGGAGCTAGAAACACGGTATGGTACTAACATAGGGGTCTTTTGCGTGGATGTCGCCAGACTTGGACCGAGGGGATACTATACGGCAACAGTACCCCACAGGGAAATGCACTCAATACAGACGGAAGAGGCTGCTATTGCGTTAGCCCTCTCGCATCAAGTTTCTAAAGTCATTATTACTGATTCTCGCAAAGCCTGCGCCCGCTACTTGGCAGGGGAAATTTCGCCGCTTGCCTACGAAATTCTATATGCGAGCACAATGCTCGCCGAATCCACCCCCAAACGCGTGTTATGGACCCCAGGTCACCAGGGACTTCGAGGAACGAGGCCGCAGACGAGGCTGCCCGAGCGTTCATTCCCCATGTACCTCATTCGAACTCTATGGACTTGACCCCGCAACTGCCGCTGCTCAGATATAAAGAAATTATTATAAAATGCTATCGCTCGGAGCATTGCCTGTATCCACGCCCCGCCAAGGGTCTGGATAAGGCGGGAAAAAGAATTCTACGCCGATTACAAACAAACACGTTGCTGTGTCGGGCGATATTGCAATACTTTGACCCCAAAGTCACTGGCAGGGGCAAACAATGCGGGGAGACACGGTATAGGCCAGCCAGCTGAACACACCCCTTTCTCCACTCCATAACTCTACGCGACCTGACTGGGAGGCGACGCTGCTTGGCTGCTGCGACATCCGGGCCCAGCAGGCTCATAGCGAGAGCAAAAGCAGCGCTATCGCCCAATGACCTCCCGGACTGAGGATGTCACCTAGTCTTTAGGGCCCTTTAGGGGCCCTCATGCGCTCTGTTCTGTAATGAATTTTTAACGCGATAGTGTTAGAGAGCTCGTTCCGCAGAATACCGCCGTCGGTGTCGGCGTCACTCCATGAGCGAGAAATCGCCCTTGAGCGAAAAATAACAGCTCCAAAAATGGACAACTATGTCCATCTAGCGGAACACATATCAAGCAATGCCTCGATTACCATGGCCTCCGAAACGACGAGCGCGCCCGCCATCTCGGAGGCCATGCGACTGCAGCAGAAGCCTATATGCGGTCTCGTCAGATGCTCTGCATCCACTTTTTTAGCATTTTCTTTTTCATTCTCACGACACCATTAAAGAAGTGAAGTACCGCAGTTGCCATTTCACCGACCATAAGGCGATGCAGAGGTCTCCAGAAGGACAAATGAAACAGCTGCCAGGTAGTTAACGCAAGAAGGACGACAGAATGTGACCATTTACTAATATAAGTGTCACGCCTACATGCAGTTCATAATACAGGACCATGCGACTACATCACTGTACAAAATTTTCATGAAGTTGAGATAAAAGTGCTGTTAAATAGATCGAAAACCTCTGCTATAGATAAGTCGCGCGCGCGTGTGTGTGTGTCTGTGTCTGTGCATGTGTGTGTAACAACACACATTAATAAGTATGCACTGAGTGGTTCAAGTGCACACTAGGCGCCGGATTTCGCTATCGCGTTGAACTCTTAAAGGCGAAGCTTAAGGGTCCCCCAATTTTTTCACCATCTTCGTTCGCGAACACACGCGTTTACATCTCATATCCACGGCGACAGCGACTAACCATGTAATCGGCACGACACCACACTTGTTAATGTATGCGTTTACTTGTTGAGTTGAACTTGTGAATTACTGCAAATGTAATGGCCAAAGTACAAAGTGGCGATGCACCATCAAGACTCGCCGATGAAGAAGGCACTGCAGTTCGCCTGGCGCTTGTACACAGCACAGAATCCAACACAAACGTGTGAACATGGCGTGAATGAACGTCTACACACTCGCGAGCACAGGTGCAAGAACAGGCGACCACGCCCTTTTAAACCAAAGTGCGAGCGTCCTCTTGCGAGCTCCATGCTTGCGGGGCGGGGAAACACGTGCCGTTAGGGTCTCTGTGCCCGCCACGGTGGTCCTGTGGGTCAGGTACTCGGCCGCTGATCCGAGGGTCGCCGGATCGAATGCCTGTCGCGGCGGCTGCATTTCGATGGAGGCGAAATGTAGAGGCCCGTGTACTGTACGATATGAGTGCACGTAAAAGAACCCCAGGTGTTCAAAATTTCTAGAGCCCTCCACTACGGCGTCTCTCATAATCATAGCTGGTTTTGGGACATAAAACCTCACGAATCAGTCGTTTGTGCCCCTGTATGTGCTCCCAACTAGGCGCTGCTAGGATGCCTCGGTACGCGCTCTGTACAGGGTGGTGACAACCATTTACCGGTGCAACGGCATTTTGAATCATAGCGAGCGGTTTCCCGTCCTTGATATTTTTCTCCCCCATCCAGAATGTCACCGCCGGGGGCCGTGATCAAACCCGCGCTTTTTCGGGTTAGCAGCTGTGTACCATGACCACAGCAACAACGCGGCGGACCCTTGTTCGTGCTTGAATGACATGGGAAGTTCGTGTAACCAATGATGCCTCGCCCAGCACAAGAATCTGCTTTGCTATGATGCAGCCGCTGATAACCATATCATCGAAAAGGAATTTATTTATAGAAACTCAAATTTTCATGGGAAAGGTGCTCACAAACGCACGTCACAGCATTCACTGACTCGGAGAAACACGTCCTCTTTCAAGAAGACTAGCGCTTAAGTCAAAGCGTTTGAGCAGACTCCCCGATAAACGTGACCGTCACGGGTATCAGTCATATCCCCCCAAAAAATGACGTCGTGACTTTCTACGCTTCATCCGTTTGTTTGCGCTAAACTACTAGCTTATATCTTTTAGCGTCTGAAAACCAGTATTTACGTGAATTCCTTCTCGCTTCAGCTTCAAGGAAGTATAGAGCAAGTGACTCAGTTAATCGCAGCCAAACATGCAGTGGCGCTTTGAGATAACAGTATGGCGATGAAAGCTCGGCGGTGGACGGAAGACAGAGAGCACGCTCAGCCTGTTTTCTTTATTTTTTCACCTTTATTCAAGTTATATCAGTAATTCTTTCAAGGAACTTATTCACGTTGTCACAATCAAGCACAGGGATTCTGCTGGCGTTGTCAAGATAAATATCATTTACCACAATTTCCCAAGTTTTGCAAGATCGCTAAAAACGATGGAGATAAAGGAGTGTCGCTGGAGCCAACATTTCGACCAAGTGGACTTGTCTTCGTAAAGTCCACTTGGTCGGAACGTTGGCTTTAGTGAGATTCCCTGTTGTACATCGCTTCCCTGTTCTACATCGATTCCCTAAACTCCATCTTCCCTTGAGCTTCTCTTCTAGTTAAATTCTGGAAGATATGACCGAACATGCACACTCACTCACTCAAACGCCCGCCCATGTCTGAAGTTGGATATTTACATATTTCTGTTCAACAAGGTGAATAGACACAGGCATTGGCAACGAAGCGCCTCCGCCATTCGCATAAGTTCTGTCGAATTCCTTCCGACAACGCGATATACTGACCAGGAAGAAAGGAGTACTGGGGATGGAAGTGCGATGCTTGCAACTCATATGCGCCTGCGACGTTTTTCCAGAAGAATGGGCACGAGGAATAACGACCTAAATTAGCGCTTCCGATGGCTAAGAAATGTTTCCTTCGCTGTCACAGACGCATTTCCCCCGGAATTTATGATCGCGGTACAAACGAGTCAGAGTTCTCGCAATGCTGTCGCGTTCTTTTCGGGCACGCCTACGCAGTTCCACAAAGCGCCGTTTTGAGAGCGGATGGAGTTTTCTAATTCCTGTTTATTTTCTCCTCAACCATCGCTGTGTGAACCGAATGGAATGCACAGCGGCGCTACACGTGTTTAAGAAATATCGCCGGGAAGCTATAGCTCTGCGCAATCCCCCGAACAACAGACCGGACGAATGACGAAAAGAAAAAACCCCAAGGCACACGCGTGGGCACAACGATTCCTTATAGAAATTACGGCCTGTCACTGTGAATTGAGCAGGTTCTATTCAGAATCGGAAAGCGTGTGCACAGAAGCGAACTTCCTTAAGACGAACATGCAGAGAATAGTGCTCCTCCGCTGGCCTTTTATATAGACACGGAACATTTCAAAGTTCCTTGAGCAGCGACGAGATGATGATTGTGAAAATAGTGATCAACGACTATTGTTTTTCTTTACTTAATTGACTGTATAATTTATGCGCTTTTTTTTACGACTTCTCTGCACATTGTGTTTCACTAGACATGTTCATTCGACCACAGGTTTTATAAGTCAGCCTGCAGTTTAGTGAGCTACGACGGTGACAGCACACGCCTTGTTTGGACAATGCATACAGCTTAGACGCTGCAACTATGAGGCAGAAATGAACCCTACTGAACGCAGTCCCAACAAAAGAACAGATGCATAAACTATGCAGTTGGTTTTGTGACGATAAATAGTATGTATTATTGTCTAGGTCACTTTTATAGATCACCTGTGTGTCAGTTGAAGAGTGTCACCTCTAGGTCAGCTATAGCGTTCGTTTCCTATATATTTTTGTTCGTTTCTCCGTTTAAAAGAGTTCTGGGTATATACTGCGTCTGTGCGTCAGTGTCAGCGCTAACCACCAGGTCGCCCAGGTAAGCGCAGAATCGGAAGCGCTGTTTTTCGTTTTGTTTTCTTTTTGTAACACCGCGATAAAATTTCCATCGCTTGAAATTGTCATCGTTCGCAATAATTGGAGATGCGCAGTCTCACATAGGCAGAGAGTTACCGTAGAAATTCTCGCAAGTTTATTTTACCGCCCATAATGCTCGCAGAACTAGGTAGTCGCTTTGTAATACTTCATAAAGCTGCAGACGCAGTTATCGGAGCATACATGAAATCAGAAGGAGATGCCTAGTTACGCCAGATAAGGCGGATTTTGTGAAAGAAATAAAAGATTTGAACCTCCTAAATACGAGTAATACGGATGGCACTATGTTCAAACGGAACATTGAAGTCGCCTTTTTACACGGCACATACGGCCAAAAGGTCGTGTTCAATGCAGCCTATCGCAGTGCATCTTTTGAGATTCTATCCGTTATTGTGGTACAAAAGGCCAGTCTAAAAGTGAGCCTCCGTACGTTCACGAATAGGGACGCTGAATATCTGAGGGATAAAGAAGGGAGGGGCCGAATAGATGAACAAATGAAAACGCATTAACATCGCAAAAGAGAAAACGTGCGCAGGTCATTCAAGGACAGGTGAGAGACGAGCAATGCACTGAAACAGAAAGAAAGATTGAACAAGGAATCACAGGCGTTGACTTTCGATGAAAACTGAAAACGTGTTTTGCGCTCCTGTTCGCACGAGCCGTCTCCGTCTGCGCGTCTTGTTCGCAGCTGAACGAGTGCAAAATCTTAGGACCATTCGAACCCACGTGGTAACAAAAATACCTAGACGCTGTGAATGCAACAGTGGGGAGCGTGCATATATATATATATATATATATATATATATATATATATATATATATATATATATATACATTGTAATGGCAGAGCTCCAGCACGTTCGCGCGCTAGGAGCGCAAGGACGACAGAGAGACAAGGGAGACAAGGACGACGAGAAATAGTATGGAAGGAAGGGCAAAACAGAAAGACAGGGAGGTTAACCAGAAAGGCGTCCGGTTGGCTACCCTACACTGGGGGAATGGGAAGGGAATGGCCGACCTGTAGCAAGGGCACTGTCTCCGTGTCTCGTTCTTTATAATGGCGCAGTCGACAGGATGACGAACATTAAGGTTGTCCTCGAGTTCATAGACGCTGCGGGAATCCCATTCAAGGAAAGCCTTCCACGTTTCTATATGTTCTGGAACATCGGCATCCGAGAGTGCTTGACTGTACGGGATGCCATGGGATGTATGGGATGTCATGTGCGGCACTGTAAGACGGGCATCCCATACATTCAAGCACATCGATTTAAACGCATATGTTCGAAAAAAGATTTCGATCATAACTGTGCGCAAATGAAAAAGGTCCTCCTCAAACAGAAATACCCGGAAAAAATAATTGACGATGCTGTAACTCGCGCCGACATGCTTGACCGCGCTGAAATTCTCACAAATCAGTCATCGAGCAGGCAACACTAGACTAACTTAATACTTACTCACTCCGCATCGCTGCCAAAGGTATCATAAAGAACATCATAACATTCTTACTCAAAGTGATCGCCTCACACGCATATTCGTGGAACCGCCTCGTGTCGTGTACAGACGAAACACAAATTTACGCGACATCTTAACAAAATCAACTTTAAATCCACGTCGGGGCACTGGCTGCAGGCCGTGTAATAAGCAACGTTGCCAGGTCTGCCCTCATATTAGAACTACACGCCCAACTTTTTTGTACAAATTAAAGGAAACTTCACTTGTGACACGGCTAATGTCGTTTACCTGCTTGAGTGCACTAAATGCAATCAACAATATATTGGTCAGACAGAAACACCTTTCCGAATACGGTTTAATAATCACAAGTCACACGCAAAAGATTCCTTGAACCTGCCCCTGTCTAAGCATGTGCACCTTCCCGGCCATTCATTTAGCGACTTGAAGGCAATATACTGGAATCGGGCTTTCGGACGCACCACGACCGAGAGGTTCGTGAGTCCTACCTCATTTATAAGTTCAAAGCCCCTACCTAGGGCATTAATGAAAACATGGGTAAACTCACATGTTTCCCTAGTGACTAGGCCACTGCTATTATGAGGAAGCCATTTCAAACAACTACAATGCGTTCTTTCACACTTTACTTTTCTTGCTGAATTTTTTATATCTGTTATTTTATTTCCAATTTCCTTCCTTCATGGTTTATATTTTTCCATTACAAGATATTCTAGTCGATTCTAGCCAGCCGCTTTTCAATAAATCAGCTATTTGTGTGTGTTTTTTTTTCTTCTTGTTGTTTTTTATCCTTCCTGCTGTGGTGATTACTATTTTTACAATGTGGAGTGGCTTTATAGTTGCGTTACATACAGGTAGTAGAATCCCTCGGGGTTGTAAGTGTGCCGCCTTGCTGTTAATTGACAGGCTACGGTGCCGCTTCGCGACACGCCGCAGCCGATCACGTGTTCCGTCCAGGCAGACTTCGTAGCCACTCCCTGTACAGACGAACGCCTTCCCCTTCCTGTACCCTTCCCCTTCCTGTACCCTTAAAAGCAAGGTGCTCTGCAACACCTTTTCACTCTGATGAATGCCGGTCCACCAGCCGCAACGTCAGCACACTTATATTGGTTCTGTTAATCGTGTGAATCTCTTCTTTTGAATATATATATATATATATATATATATATATATATATATATATATATATATATATATATATATATATATAGTTTGGCGAAGTAGGTAGCTTCGGCTTCCGCGTGAATGTAAGTATGAGGTGTAGCACTTCAATAATATTTAATTTATTCGTCGACGTTTCGGTCAGAGCCTGAAAGGTCGACGAATAAATGAAATATTATTGAAGTGTTACTTGTCATACTTATATATGTATATATATATATAGACTGCGAGGAATAAAGAGACGGACAGCACAAGTTCCTCAGACGGCTATTCCATTCTGCTTCGTCTTTGTCCACAGTTGCCCGGTCGCCAAGCGCGTGCGCCAAAGCGCCTGCGCGCCTCAGAGCCGTATATTCCCTAATATACGGCTCTGGCGCGCCTTTGCGGTTTTTAGGCCATGACTGCGAGCACCGGTAAGATCTGACAATGTCTCAGGTGTACGGCCCTGGCTGTTTTGCGGTGGACTTGTCTCCGAAATTTCCCAGCGGTGGCTCTGGCGGGTAACATTGGCTGTGTCAACGTGGTCAGCCTTGTCCACATGGCGACATGCCTTTTCGAGCCACCAAAGCAATTTCGGGAGGGTGACACTGGCTGGGACATGGTGGTTGCTGTAGGTTCCGGCCATGCTGCTACTTAACGTGGTGGTCCCCTGAAGACGCCATCGGGCAGCAATGGCTGTTAAAGTGCAATTTTACGTCAGGAGAGCTGAAGGCTCCATTTCAATTATAATCGGGCG
This sequence comes from Hyalomma asiaticum, assembly GCA_013339685.2. NCBI lineage: Eukaryota > Metazoa > Arthropoda > Arachnida > Ixodida > Ixodidae > Hyalomma > Hyalomma asiaticum. The sequence goes on from JABSTT010002867.1 coordinate 31,925, forward strand.
GTTTTTCCTGTACTGGCGCATTCACTACGACTGCCGTGTTGGTCACCGTGGCTTCGCTGAATGCACTCTCTTCCCGTGTAAGGGCCGAGGTCACGTCGTTGGCCGGAAGCGGAAGCTGTACAGAAATGTCGTCGACGGTAATGACCTCATCCGTGTGTGTCAACAGGAAAAAGATGTTGCCCTGCGTCGAGTGGACATGGCTTTGTTCGGCCAATAATGGCGCTGGTACCCTTGGATGATGGCCCGACGGGTCAAGACACACACATTACTTGTGATCCGTGGGCCCATCATGCCCCGGTATGGCAGCACGTAATGCGAGAGCCACTTCTCCGAGTGCAGCAGATGGCGAAAGCCATCGGCCCCTGGCAGAGGAAGGGTCTTGTCAGATGTCAGATGTCCGATGGGCGCAGCTGAGAACACAGCGTGCGACTGGTGTTCCTGGCACAGACGCCGTCAGCTAGTACGCCTTCAGTGGAAGAGATGCAGGTATGCTCCTCAGTGACGAGGTTTTGCTCCTTAGGGTCTCTGTCAGCGAAGCTGAGGTCGGTAGATGGCACAGCTGCACCATTGGATGAGTGCGTTTTCCAATTCCACTTTGTGGTGGGGGCCTGATAATCGGTACGTGGAGGACGTCCGAAAACAGCTAAGAACTTAGCTGCACCACTCCCCCCAAGACTGCTGCCTCATGCCTTCGTACCTGCCCCATGCCTTGGCTGCATCTCAAAAGCAGTCTGTGGCCACCAGCCGTCTTTCTTAGTCCGTCCAGGCATGTCGAGCGCCTGCGCATCTAGCGCGAGCATTCATGCTAAGGTGGAGTTCATTGTCACTATACTCGGCCACGCTGCGAGCTTATAGCACATATGAAAAGTTTCTCCGGCGGATGGCACTGGCTGTGCCGCTGTAGGCCGTCTCCGCCTCGCCGTGATCTGCCCTGGAGAGCTGTGCAGAAATCCTCCGCGGGCCGGAACTCGCTGTGTCGTGGTGGTCGCTGCAGGAGTTGGACATGCTGCAACTTGACTTGCAGAACCACCAAGGACACCTCTAGTAGGCGGCATTTGCTTTTCCATGGTGGTCGATGATCTCGGCCATGCTGTGGCTTCACACGGCAAGCTTCCAGACATGTCTCTGGCAGGCATTATTGCATGTGACGTAGGGGCAGATTTTTTCACCTTGTACTCTTCCTTCGCGGATCAGACGTAGACAGAGGAAAGTGCTTTATACCGTTGACCGCCAAGCGTCGCCTGCCTGCAGCTGCAGTAACTTGGGGTCCTTTCGTAGGTGCCCGCGACGACTGGACGATCTTACGTGTTGTAGGGTGACCCAACTTGCACTGCGACATCGTCGGTGCTGAATGGTCCCCTATGCAGCTCAGTCTTCGATCTGGACACGTCACGTGAAGCAGACCATTCACGGTCTTCCTGGCTACCAACTACGGGAATGGCAGGTTGCGAGAGCTTGTCTGTGACGATAGCGTTGTTCTTATGCGAGCCGTTGTTCAAAAAAGTAAGAACGTGTGGACAGTCGTTGAGCGAGGGTCTAAGGCCGATAGATCTGGCTCCAAGTTCTCGGGCAGCATCCTACTGCAAACACGCCTTGACATGTCTGGTTCGTTGAGATAAAGAGGGCTCATGTTGTTGACGTCACCGGTCGCCTGTGTTTATTCTTCGCGTCGGGAAGCGTCCAGTACTACTGCAGCGACCTCCTGCACTGACAAGCACGAAGGCCCTGCCTCCGTCTGTGGAGGTTGAAAAATTTCTTTACCTCTGGCACGGATGTCCCGTCATGTAACGACGCAGAGTTTGAGACCTCCAGCAAAGTACAGGACCGGCGGTTGATATCTGCAGCCGGGTGGTTGACGATACCCGTTGTCGATAGGCTGGTGGCTGCAGATAACGTCATCATGGCGTCTCTTGTGTGCCCCTCGATGGTAAAGACATGGTCGGAATGGTCGGTAGCATGGGGAAGCGGGCCAAAAGACGCTATAAATTTCGAACTCAATTCAGACCAGGATCGCTGCCAAATGCCTTCATGCCTCTGCCAGGACTCGGCGCCATTTCGAAGGTGGTTTGGGGCACACTCCATTTCTGCTGGTCCGACCAGGCATAGCGAGTGGCGAGGCATTTGATTGTATTTATACAGCGGATGGCATCATCCTGAAAGCCACGGAACTCTAGGAGTATACATGCATTCGGCAATGGTAATGCCGCATCGCGAAACTGTAGATTGTCAGTTCAGTACCCCTGGATAATTATCCTCAAGATATCGTTCACGTTTATTCCTCGTCATACCGTCATTTTCACATAAGCACAGCAGTGCCGTCCATTCTGAGAGCGCGTGAGAGCTCCAGTTTCCTTTTTTTCATCAGAAATTTGTTCCATAAGAGCATATTTTACGCATCCTACCAGAACTGTTAGGTTACTCTAATGTTTCAGTTACCTCGTTTATTTGCATGAACACTTTTCAAGCCCACAGCCATTACAAAAAGGAATAGTACATGCATACTGTGACAGACTAAACATCACGAAAATAAAGTTTAACAGTGCGTTGTTTACACCACTTTGAGCTTTTAATTGCCCTGTGTAGTAGAGAGGTAGGTGACTGACGGTTGAAATCGATTATTTTAATTGCGAAGCATTTCTTGTCGAAATTGGGTAACTTTTACCGTATCTATCTGCCTAGACGACTAAGTCTCGATGCTCTCATGCTCGCCTCGTTCGCCTGATATTGCCGAATATTTGCATGGTAGGGTACAAATATATGACGAATATGGATTACGGACGTTTACAACACTAACATGATACACTCGTCATGCACGTCACGATTAACGATACTGCAATCATGTATGGCTCATACCCATCGTGCTAGGCCTGCGGGTATGTGCCACAGGTGTTTAAATTTTATACAGCCTATGTCCAGTAAGGAAGAACTAAAATAGACATGTACATATCATTAGGAGGCGCTCAAAAATATTAAAGGCACGCCGTTTGTCGTACCTTGCGATTGAAATATAAACGTAAGAAGCACACAGGCGCACACGCAACCTACCAAGCAGTAGAACGGCGTCGAACCCGGATCACTGAGGTGGCTAGCAGGCACGTTATCACTAGGCTACGGCTG
>JABSTT010002868.1:0-34926 GCA_013339685.2 Hyalomma asiaticum
TTTCTATACAGGACGACGGCGCGTTCCGCGCGAGGGCGTCGCGAGCCAACCCCCCAAAGCGCGTTGCTCTGCATGCGCTTCGTATGGTAAACCAGCTGTTCCCGGCCACTTTACCATGCTAATTATTTTTTCCGCATGTAGAAAGTGGTGGAAGCAGTACAGGTGCGTGTGGGGACAGTCTGGCTTTCTAGGTACTCAAGCACTCGGCAAAAGAAGAGGCACACTTAGTGCTACTAGCAACAAGAATGGGTTGGCTGGTTGGTCAAACTTGACCATCTTATATTTGATGGAGGCGAAAATGCTTGGTGCTTGTGCGCTTGGATTTGGGTGCACCCTAAAGGTTACCAGGTGGTCGAAATTCCCGGACCCTTCCACCACGGCGTCCTTCATAAACATAACGCAGTTTTCGGATGATAGACGGCATGCTGATGCAGATGTCCCGAAGTGCGTCCTTCTGCTTAGTTTCTACAATGAGACGGATTTGCTCAGCCTTGTGGCGAACCGCTCAATTGTGTGATTGTCAAAATGTTTCCCGGAACCATCATATGAGATTGTGACGTTCTTCGAGAAGGCAGTGAAATATCTTTACCGAAAGAAAATCCTCGAGACACTGCAATTTACTGTTCAGTCATATCTTGAAGATTCGCCGCTTCTGGACTGTCCGGAAGTTGTGGACAAGAGTCACGCTAGAGTGTCAGCGCACATCATCTCTGAAAAGCTTCTCCGGATTCTTCTTGTGAACTACACAAAAAAGTTAACAGATCAGAATGACAAGCCTTCTGGCTATATTCACAAGCCCACGCGGAAACATTTACGGCTGTGAACGATGTAACTACTTTAAACTAACTGTAAGCATCACGACAGTGTTTTACCAGCAGTGCTTTCTTTTCTTTTTCAGTTCGTCTTGTGCATTATATTATTTTAGTACCAAGGACAAGAGCGGTTTCTGTGAAAGTTCTTTATTTTTCTTCGCCTGCGGCGTACGTTATTGCATAAAAGGATTTTTCTCATCTCATTACTTGCACGCTGAAGACCGCGTCTGGACACGTGAGAGCTTGGGAATTTATATGCATCCAGGGACTCAGCGTGGTGTGGTGCGAGTTTTATTATTATTATTATTATTATTATTATTATTATTATTATTATTATTATTATTATTATTATTATTATTATTATTATGTTCCTTCTGCTGTGATTGCGACTCACGGCTACTTGTGGGGAGTGTGACATTCCCCTTTTCGAGGTATTTATTTTAATAATAAAGCAAGAATTGCGACAGCTTGAATAAAAATGACCATATTTTATCATTTTCAAGTACATTAATGGTTGGCATATGTGCATTTGACGTAAACGTTTTGGAAACCAATTTCTTTCAAAAAAGAATGTTTTGTGTCATTTGTTCTGACGGTCGGTGACGAATCATGCGGCCGAGCCTTCTGAGCGCGACGCGCATCGCTAAGTGCTCTCACGAGCGGCAGAAGCGGGCGAATCAGTGGCTTGTGCCTCTCCCTCGGAAAAGCGGAAAGCACCAGAGTTGCCATATATATGCTTGCTACCGTATTCTCATCGCATTGGTACCATGCATAGCATATAGAGGAGCTTCAGAAAGTGACACGGCAAGTCTGAGGCCGAGCATTCCCAGCGCGCGCTAGCCTCCGCAACGGCCGGGAGCTGGTTTAGAGGGTTGGCTCGGAGCGCCCCCGCCAAGTTGCGGCGATAGGTAGCAACAGCCCCCCGTGCGCAGGCCGTAAAAGAGAGAGAGATCGCGCGCGTCCAGACCGGCCGCGATTCTGTATTACGCTATGGGGGCGGGTCTCGAACGGTGGTCGCACGGCGGATTGGACTGGTGAGTTTTCTACTGAAGACGTGGCCCTAAACAGCGGTTGGGTAGACGCCCTGGCGAGGCGGGGTTGTCGAAGAGAAAAAGTCGTCACGGGGCCGGGGACAAAAATGGGAGAGAATCGAGAGATGCGTAAAGACGCGGCGACATTCCGTCATGTTTCAGTCGAAGACGTGAGTCTCGTTTTGCGATCCCTCGTGTGAGCCGCGCGGTTCGGCTCTCCAACCGGGGAGAAATGATGTATTCCTCGTGAAGAGCCCATGTCAGCAACGACGATCGGTGAGAATCCGTGAGCTACGGCGTCTTCCCGATCGACACCCCGAGCACCAATCCACAGGCCGGCGACGAGACCTACTAGCCGATGGAACCCATGCAGATAAGCCTCCTTTCGTTGCGCCAGCAAGCGCCTTTGAGACATTGCGCCCGAGTGTGTTAACCGCTTTGTACTTTTCTTTTGGCGATAGTTTATTGATTAGTACATTAGCCATGTTCATTGCTGGTTTGGGATGTCAGTTCTTTTTGCTCTTTGATAGCCCTGTCCGTGTCATTATGTTACCCACTAGTTGTTAATTGCATATTGAATCATGTTCGCATATTAAATTACTTGTTTTGTCAACTTTAAAGAGCCTGTTGCCTCTTTTCTTCCCGGCCCCAGCACGAATCCGTTTTGGGGTTAAAGGTTATTGAGATGCGTGGCCAAAGGGTGTGAGTGAGTGTAGTGGTGGTGGTTGAGCGATGTTTCGTAAGGTGTAGAACCGCCTCACCCTTTGTCCGTAATAAGGACATCTCAGGTGCTCAAGTAGATAAAGAGCGCGAGAGATCAAAGGCTGGAGCAGGTGAAGCGCACGTCAGCCGAGCGGCGAGGCGCAATGCCTTGGTCTTCCTAAACCGCACGCGCACTCGAAAGAAAAATAAAGAGGAAACAAACAGAACAGGCCAGGTCCGCTTGTTCCTCACGTTTTCTAAAGCTCCCGTTTCACCAACGTGCATGTAATGAACGGTGCAAGAAATAGGTTATTTTATTGATTTATGGCGTTTTACGTCTCAAAACCACGATCTTATTATGAGAGACGCCGTAGCGGAGATCTCCGGAAATTTCGACCACCTGGGGTTGTTTAACGCGCACTGACATCGTACAGCAAACAGGCCTTATTATTTTGGCTCGATTGTAGTGCAGCCGCCGCGGCCGGCATCGGCGAAATAAGCGGCTTAACTACGTAATGAATAGAGCCTCCAAGGACGACAACGGTACATTGGTGCCCCTGCGCAAAAATCGGGAAGGCTGAACAGCACCTGCTGGCCTAAAGTACCACGGAAATTATTCACATCGCTTGCCTTTCTCACGATGACCATCAAAAAATGCATAGCGGTAGAAGACGAGAGCGGAGACGGTGCTCTTTCATACCGGCTTTTAGTCCAGCCTTTACAAGGAGTGCACTTTACTTTTGAGAGGTCTATACATTCAAGAAAAAAGAAATAAGGACACCCCATACCAAGGGATGCACGCTGAGATGTGCGGAATTCAAACGTATTTATGCCTCAGTGCCCGCGCCGTAGCTTTCCCTGATGACACTCCGTGCTTTGACGCGATAGCATTAAGGAGCTTGTGTCGCACAAAATCTACTGTATCTGTCGGCGCAGGTTTCCGGTGGATATAATCACCTAGACATACGGCTACGGCCGTAGCAACCTAGAACACACCACACAAGCCTTCCGCAATGGCTCAGGTGCTTCGGTGGACAATATTCAATTTCTCAAAGTGAAATCCTTCAAGAAATCGCAAATTACAATTTACTAAAACCTACGCGCATGATAGCTGGGGATGTAATTCTGTTACGAGTAAACTGTCACTTCTGTTGCGAGGAAACTTAATTATGTTACGACGAAACTCAAACTATTCCAGCACTTTGTAAAGAAGGCGCCAACGCGGCGCCTGTGCGCGTGACATTTTCAGTGGTGTACAAAGCTTTCACTGTTCGCGGATACCCATAGAAAGAGATTTGACGTCATCGGTAGGGCACAATGGGCCGCAGCGCACGCTCCTCCTTCACTTTCGTGGGACGGATTGGGTACCGTGTTATGGTGCCGGGCGCACTGCGGAGCCTGCCTCATCGGCGATTATTCATGGGGCATGTGCTCGCGGTCGGGTTCAAGTGAACCCGACCGCGAGAAAGGCCAGAAAAGACGGGCGCAGAGCACCGTAAGCAAAAGTTATCCCAGATGGGAGCTTTTACCAGTGTACCAGCCCTAAATACTCCCATGCACTCACCATTTACTCCGTCATAACGGAGTGAATGCGGCACATGTCTTCACCGCCGCTCGGTGATGGAGTACAAAGACGCAATGACTTTATTGCGTGTCGTGGGGAGTACCCCACGGAATTTCGGGGCACGTGGGTAGAAACTCACCCTGCGGGGTTTTAACAACTATTTTTGGTAACTACGCGCTTGTGTGTGTGTGTGTGTGTGTGTGTGTGTGTGTGTGTGTGTGTGTGTGTGTGTGTGTGTGTGTGTGTGTGTGTGTGTGTGTGTGTGTGTGTGCGCGCACCTCTTTAGTGTATCCGTGTCAAGCTCCAGTGCATACGTTGGTTCGACGAATCATCGATGCATGTGTGTGTGCGCGCGCGCCTGTTTCATGAGTGCGGATGAGGTCTCAGCTGATTTGCGAAACAAAGAATAATCACAAGCCTTCCGCCATGGGTAAACAACTAAACAAGTTTCACATGTTCGGGGCTATGCCTAGAGGCTCTAGCTACGCTTTTTAAACCACCACAAATAAAACATGCGTTTCTCGGCCGAGGACATCCATGGACATGAGTATATTATACTTATACCCTTCTGCAAGGAATAATCAATGCAGACTGTGGTTGCAACGGCCGATCAGTGTTTTGTGTAAACGTGTCAAGGCTCTTTGCACTGCTGAACCGCACTTGACCACCCTTATCCTTCAGCCAGAAGCCGTATGCCGCACATCCAACAGACGACCACACGAATGTGCAAACCTGGAATATTTTTTCACGACGGGGATGGGAACCGCGGTCCGGCGAGTGTCGTCGCTGTTTTAGGCTTCAGAGATTACGAAAATTTTATGCTGACCAACCAGGATTGCCCCAAAACAGACCTCAAAGCCATCGATCGAAAGAAGAGAGAACCGAAAGGATACCAAATTTGCCCATGTAGACCCCTTGTTAATAAAATCATTTAGGGAATTGTCCCGGACCACGCCTAGGCTTACCTACCTTCAGCAAAGGCTCCTAGATGTATCTGAACATATATTCCCATAACTACCCGCAAAAGCTCCGCCATGGATGTAAACATATACTCCCACAGCTACTCGCAAGACCTCCGTGATGGATGTAAACATATACTCCCATCAGTCTATGCGAAAGCTCTGTTCAGGCTTTTACTCTGCTTGACCGGAGTATACCAAGCTCTCATTGGGGAACGCGCTAGAGGACAAGTCATTTACTCCCATCTCGGACCATTTTCGCTTAGTGTGTGTGAACTAATAAAGGAATGTTGTGCCATGACACGCACTTATGTGACACGAGAGCATGACAAGCGAATGAGAAGGCGATGAGAACTGGGCGCGATAACGTTATCGCGTTCCACTCTTAAAGGCGAAGCTTGAGCTTCACACAAAATTTACATGTAGTCACAGTCATAGCCAGGGCAGATACAGCGCCGATGGTCACACACTGATAGTCTGAATACAGAGATGACGGCGCTGTGTGCTGTTTCTTTCACTCCTCCTCCGTTTGGGCTGTTTTGCCATAATGTAGTTCAACTAACTAGCCTACGTAAAAGCTTCAGTAACGATTGTTGGCAGGCTAGTTGGCGATGCATAGCTTCATAAGTATAACATAAAAAAGACGTAACGCGAGAACCAGGAAGAAACAGCACTCTGTACCGCGCCTTCCTGGTTATCGTGTTACGCGCTTGCACTGCTGTAGATATACAAAGCCACGCAAGAGCCATTGTCCAGTGAAGTGTAGCCTCCCTTTTTTAGCTGCGTACGCTGGCTTCATTGTTCGATGTTTCCAGATTCCTCAACTTTATGTTCCTCCTAGATTCTTAGAATACTGCAGGAGTCTAAGCGAGTTTTAACGGGCCCTCTGCCTTCGTGGCAACGACAGTAGAGCAGAAACAAACTGGGAAGGAGAATTATGTCATGGAGCCACGTTGACAGGCGAACACTCCGCGAGGCCTCATTGTCCGCCCAACACATGACCACAGAGTCGCAGTGTGTCAGATGAGTATGTTTGTGCGTCATTGTTCTATAGATAGTAGCTTTGTCTGCGACAAACGCGCCCTCTGACATGGGTATCTCTTACTGAGCCCACACTCTTAGCTTCAATCGTGTTGCGCCATATTTCTCGTAATTTCTTTATTCCTCCATGGCAACGACGTTGCATGCGCTCAGGAGGAATGTCTTGGCTGGCATTGCTTGGCCTAAAGCGCGGGTACAGTTGCAGCAACACGCCTTCCCTAAAAGAAAACTTTCACAGAAAGCAGACCTCACCCACCTGTGGTGTAGTTAACAAAAAACGTTTCGTTACCTGCGGTGCCTACTGAAGCCGCGAAAATTAAAAACAAAAATACAACTTGCTGCAAACCTGTAGCGCAAACGTTGTCGTCGCTGCTCCAACTACAGCGGCTGCTCGGTTCACTTTACACTCTTCCAAAAAAACCAACACCTATCTTTGTGTAATAAAGGCCAAAATATTGTCCTTAAGGTGGTACATTTGTACAGGTGAGACCATTGTGAATTATGAGTGCTTTCAGAGAGACGCCTCTTCGAGATCTCCGGGCTCTTTTAGAGCGGCACGAGTCCCAATACAACATATACGACCATTTCCATAAGTATATTTCTCTCCTTCAGAGCTCTTTCTAGGAGGAAGGAATGAAACAAAAAGGCGGGGAGGTTAACCAGAAATGCGCCAGGTTGGGTGCCTTACTAAGGGGGATGGAAAAGGGAATGGAAATATGAAAGAGCAAAGAGGGAAGCAAAAATAATTCGGTTGATCCCTCCGGTATAGGAATCAGTATAACACGAAATTGAACCCTGTCTTCGTGAAATTGTGCAATGCATAAGCATCAATCTGGTGAATCGAGGGGCGGGACATGGCTTGGGTACTGTTACATGTAGACATCAGCCGCACCTCGACACGGCACAAGGATCCTCGACAATTGTACGCGAGGGAATGTTCTCGAATGATTCGCATTGCTCCGGAAACACTGAACTGCACGCACCAGAGTTCTGCGCAAACCTGCCATAAACAAGGAGCGTCCGCAAACGCTGCCACGTTGAAAGCGAAACTGAACGTTCTTGGGCGGATCGTTTTGAGAAAACGCAGCCAACTACAACGAAAGGCCAAACATTTGCTTGTGCACGTCCGTCCTTACATTCCTGGAGCAGTGCACGTGGCAACTCAACACACCTGGCCACGCAAGACAAATTTTGTAGCGGCCGCGTTCGTACTTCGCCCGAGGAACGCACCTTCACAACGCCGCCACGGCCCTAACTTCCGCGGTGGTAGAGATGCGAACATTACCGAAGCGCTGACTACCGGCGCGAATTAGCATGACAATCTGCTTCGCTCTATCTGTTGTTCCTAGATGGCGGTACGACCGCCGCGCACCTAATCGATCCAAGAGTTCACTATAAGAAAGGCGATTTAAGAGTAACTTTGCTTGTTGAACGCTATACCTCACTTTACTAAACACCTTTACTTTAACCTTTAAAGACAGTGAAACTTATAAAGCACTGTAGTGGATATATCAGACCCATCTGTTCCGTATGTGAGCAATGTTGGGGTTGTGTGTCGGTAGAGCTACGAGCTGCTCTCGTCAAATCCCGGTTGAAAGTGGGCTCGAGTCCGACTGGGTGGAATGTTTTTCATTGCGAATGTATGTTTATTTTTTCAGAGATCCGCTTCCGTTACGGAAGTACGTCACTGATTTTCTGGGGGACCCCGTGATAAAACACTTTCGTGTTAAAAAGGAATTGTCAGGCAATGCGCTGACGCGTCTGGCATTGCACTACAGTACAAAGACTTTCGTCTTTCATTGGCGTGTGGGCCGATGAGTGACCGGGATGGTGCTCTTGTAGCACCTTTTGGGAAGCTGTAAGAAACTGTGCGCGTCCAGTGTAAGGACGACATGCGCATCAAGGACATTTTGGAGGTCATCTGAGAAGGTGCGCAAGAAGATACTCACGTCGGAAAGCTTGTCGAAGCGCGCGAAGAGCTCGTTCAGCGTCCGCACCAATTGCGCTGCCGGACAGGTGGACGAGAAGGCGGTGAATCCCACGATGTCGGCGAACAGGATGCTCACGTTCTCGTGGCGGCTCATGTAGATCTTCTTGAAGGGTCCCTGCACTACGGCGTCCAGGTCCTGCTTCAGCTCGGCCGCCACGTGTTTTGGCAGAACGGACAGCAGTAGCCGCTCTTGCTCCTGCGCGTTAGAATCGCATGCTTCAGAAAAACTTTGTGTCCCAGGTGATAGCGGCCCTCAATTAAAAGGGTGACTGCATTGGGTACACATACCAGTCAGTTTCTTTCTGACCATCGTCTACTGCCATGGTGTCGCTGAAATTTTTGCAAAACATTTGAATCCCTTTGTAAGAAAGACTGCTATAAGGCACAGTTGGGTATAAGGGGCATCATTTACTTGCATGTTTGGCGGCCCTATCTCTCTTATTAGTTAAACGTTTTATTGCGATAGCAATTAAGTGGATAGTCTCGGCTGGTTTTTGCTCTCCCCGTCGCCGCCATCATGAACCAAATATATATATATATATATATATATATATATATATATATATATAATTCAGTAAATATGTCTGCGGATCCAGACGAATATGAGCAGTGAAGAAACGGGCGAACGTGCGAGAACTTTTTACTTTCCAACGTTTCGGCCGGTGGTCCGGCCTTCATCAGGAAATACAATGCACATGAAAACTTCCTGTTTATATATTTACCTGACACCATAAGAGGGGGCCCGCAAACATGCAACTATAGTATCATTGCTATCGCATTGACGACTGAAAACTCGTGCATCGTGATTGTAGGATGACTGCATGAAAGCAAATCAACAGACAAAAAAATGAACCGTGCGCAATGACATGCCGATATTACAGGTGGGCACACGACGAGTACATATGGAAAAATGTATGGCAGAAGAATTGAACGAAACCGGTATAACAGCGAATATCGCCGATTAACAGAAAGGCAGGAATAAAACAACGAGAACCAGTGTAAAGTATGAAAGAAATCAACAACGATGAATTTTATGTTGAAAACAAGAATGCGCTAAAAGAGCTAAAAGAACAGACGTAAAACAATAAAAGTCGTCATTCAGAAAATGGTGTCAAACAACGAAAAACGATGTCTAACAGAAAACAAGTGTAAAATAAAAAAATAAAAAATATATAAAACCAAGAAAAGGCATATCACAATGTAAAATATGTAAAACCAAGAAAAGGCATGTCACAAGGTAAAATATGTAAAACCAAGAAAAGGCATGTCACAATGTAAAATATGTAAATAATAGGGATTGCCTTATACACAGATTAATTTTACTGACGAACTGTCAGTGATGTGGCAGTCTACTACACGGGCAGGAATGTCAGTTTTCCTGCGCTCTCATTTATGCCAGATGATACCGCCTTAAATTTGTAGATGAGAAATGATTCGCGCACTTCTCGTTCGTGGTGGGATCTGAAGCCGGATTCTAATATGGTTGTTGTTAGTTTGTCGAGTGAATGCCCTTGAACGGTGACGTGCTTAGATAGGGGTAGATCGGGCAGAGCAGTGACATGCGCCTTGTGATTATTGAAACGAAAACGAAATGCCGTTTCAGTTTGTCCAATGTACTGAAATTTGCAAGTGGAACACTGAAGCAGATATATGCAGTTGCAGGTATCACAGTCGAAATCACCTTTAATTCTCATGACAAAATTGGACGCCGAACTCTGGACTGACTGCGAGGTGGTCATGTGTATGCACACCTTGCAACGTGGCTTGCGGCAAGGACGGCAACCGGTATACACAGACGGGACTGTCTTGGACGATATCAGCATACTGCGCAGATTTCTTGACCGACGGTATACTAAGCGTGGTGGTTCTGCGAAAATGTTTTTCAGGCGCTCACTCTGCATGAGAATGTTGTGATGCCTTTTTAAGATACTGGCGAGATTCGGCATCGACGCGGAATGTGTCAAGACTAGATTAGTGGTAGGTTGCTGTGGAAGACGTTTGTCCGAGTTGAAGATCTCGCTCCTGTCAGCTGCAGTGGCACGTTTAATGGCGTCGTCAATTAGTTGAGGCGGGTACTTCTGTACTCGGAGCGCATCACGAAGCTTGTCACAATTATCCCGGAAGTCTGAATCTGCAGAACACAACCTTCTAAAACGGAGTGCTTGACTGTACGGTATGCTAGACTTATTATGTTTTACATGGCTACTTTCAAAATGAAGGTAGCGGTGTCTATCGGTCGGTTTTCTGTAAAGTTTGGTTGTTAGTCTGTTTCCACAAAGGCACACCGTGACGTCGAGAAAGTTCACGGAAGAAGCTGAGTAGACCGGCGAAAAAGTGATGGATGGATGAAAGTCATTAAACCTGGCAATGAAGGACAGAAGTTCACTTTCTCCGTGCGGCCATACAAGGAAGATGTCATCAATGAAGCGCTTATAGTACAATGGTTTTAAATCATATGTGCCAAGAAATCTGTTTTCAAGTAATCCCATGAACGTTTTGGCATAATTAGGTCCTATCTCGGTGCCCATCGAGGTACCACTCACCTGCACGTAGTGGCTGCCATTAAATTCAAAATTGTTCAGTTGCAGGATTAGCTGTAAAAGGGAAGCCAGAGAGGAGCTGTCAATGGGTTTATCCGAGGGGAATTCGTCATAAGCGCTAATTACCGACCGAATGCCGTCGTCATGTGGAATATTAGTATAGAGAGAAGCTACGTCTAGCGTAACAAGTATAGCGTTGTCGGGGACGTATAGGTCAAGAATATCAGTTGAAAAATGGTTACTGTCCTTGAGATACGAGGAAAAGGACGGGGGAATCCCTTTGATGAGAGCGTCAACATAGCTTGAAAGCGGTTCAGTCACCGTGCCAATGGCCGACACTATAGGACGACCGGGGTTGTTAGGCTTGTGTATTTTTGGGAGTAAATAAAATCTTCCCGCAACCGGACTGAGTGGAATCAGCGACTCCATTGTCTTTTTGTCAATGCAGCCATTTCGGAAAAGGCTTCCCAGTGTGTCGGTGACAATCTGTTTGAATTCCTTAGTTGGGTCATGATCGAGCAGTTTGTAGTGTTTGGTGTCACTCAACTGTCTTAAAGCTTCGGCGATGTAGTCGGTGGCGTCCATTACTACTATGGCGCCACCTTTGTCGGCGGGTTTGATGATGATGTCGGAGCGCTGTTGCAGAGTTTTGATGGCCTGCCTTTCGTCCATGGACAGGTTGTGCTTAAAAGAGTTATTCTGGCTGTAAGCATGAAGAATATCTTTTTGCACAGCCGAAATATATATGTCTAGGTACTTGTCTCTTTGGACAGGTGGTGTCCAGTGCCGACCAGAGGGCAAGCTGTTAGACGTGCATCGACCGTAAAAGAATTCTCGTAGGCGCATGTTCCGCGCAAAATCATCAAGGTCTTTGACGAGCTGGAATTCGTTGTACCCGCCAGTCGCCGGGCAGAAGCTTAGACCACGAGAAAGGACGGACATTTCTGGATTAGACAAATTGATGCTTGAGATGTTAACGATGTTAGTAAAGCGGTTCCTTTCATCAGTACTGGAACTAAGTGAAGTGTTCACAGATGGGAGTACTGGCATTAGTGGCGCTTGAATGTTGTCTCGAACCATTTTTCGACGTATTTTAGCTTGAATTCCTGATCGCTTGTTGAGTTCATAATCCTCAAGCAAAGCACGCTCCCATGAGGCTACCGGATGATCACTCTGTAGCTGGCGTTCTCGGTTAGTCAAATCCTTCACAGATGACTCATAATGGCTGATCACAATGCGCATGAGGTTTAGCGAGGCATTCCGCAGTGTATCGTTCCATCGGTCGATGTTACGCTTACTCATCGGCAGAGCTGTCGAAGGCGGCTGTTGAAGTCGCAGGCCTCGCGGTTGCAGTGGCGCACCGCTGCTTCATTGTGGCCCCCGCGGCGGCGGTTGACGCATCGTGGAAGGATGAGGCTGGCGTATATCCGTTGAGATGACGTTTATGAGATGCATCAGTCTATGTTAGTTTCATATATCGCTTCAAAAAAAATACCGAAGGGGCTTAATCTTTCGCTTAGACCAGCTACCTCGCAAATGAGTAAGCGTAACATCGACCGATGGAACGATACACTGCGGAATGCCTCGCTAAACCTCATGCGCATTGTGATCAGCCATTATGAGTCATCTGTGAAGGATTTGACTAACCGAGAACGCCAGCTACAGAGTGATCATCCGGTAACCTCATGGGAGCGTGCTTTGCATGAGGATTATGAACTCAACAAGCGATCAGGAATTCAAGCTAAAAAACGTCGAAAAATGGTTCGAGACAACATTCAAGCGCCACTAATGCCAGTACTCCCATCTGTGAACACTTCACTTAGTTCCAGTACTGATGAAAGGAACCGCTTTACTAACATCGTTAACATCTCAAGCATCAATTTGTCTAATCTAGAAATGTCCGTCCTTTCTCGTGGTCTAAGCTTCTGCCCGGCGACTGGCGGGTACAACGAATTCCAGCTCGTCAAAGACCTTGATGATTTTGCGCGGAACATGCGCCTACGAGAATTCTTTTACGGTCGATGCACGTCTAACAGCTTGCCCTCTGGTCGGCACTGGACACCACCTGTCCAAAGAGACAAGTACCTAGACATATATATTTCGGCTGTGCAAAAAGATATTCTTCATGCTTACAGCCAGAATAACTCTTTTAAGCACAACCTGTCCATGGACGAAAGGCAGGCCATCAAAACTCTGCAACAGCGCTCCGACATCATCATCAAACCCGCCGACAAAGGTGGCGCCATAGTAGTAATGGACGCCACCGACTACATCGCCGAAGCTTTAAGACAGTTGAGTGACACCAAACACTACAAACTGCTCGATCATGACCCAACTAAGGAATTCAAACAGATTGTCACCGACACACTGGGAAGCCTTTTCCGAAATGGCTGCATTGACAAAAAGACAATGGAGTCGCTGATTCCACTCAGTCCGGTTGCGGGAAGATTTTATTTACTCCCAAAAATACACAAGCCTAACAACCCCGGTCGTCCTATAGTGTCGGCCATTGGCACGGTGACTGAACCGCTTTCAAGCTATGTTGACGCTCTCATCAAAGGGATTCCCCCGTCCTTTTCCTCGTATCTCAAGGACAGTAACCATTTTTCAACTGATATTCTTGACCTATACGTCCCCGACAACGCTATACTTGTTACGCTAGACGTAGCTTCTCTCTATACTAATATTCCACATGACGACGGCATTCGGTCGGTAATTAGCGCTTATGACGAATTCCCCTCGGATAAACCCATTGACAGCTCCTCTCTGGCTTCCCTTTTACAGCTAATCCTGCAACTGAACAATTTTGAATTTAATGGCAGCCACTACGTGCAGGTGAGTGGTACCTCGATGGGCACCGAGATAGGACCGAATTATGCCAAAACGTTCATGGGATTACTTGAAAACAGATTTCTTGGCACATGTGATTTAAAACCATTGTACTATAAGCGCTTCATTGATGACATCTTCCTTGTATGGCCGCACGGAGAAAGTGAACTTCTGTCCTTCATTGCCAGGTTTAATGACTTTCATCCACCCATCACTTTTTCGCCGGTCTACTCAGCTTCTTCCGTGAACTTTCTCGACGTCACGGTGTGCCTTTGTGGAAACAGACTAACAACCAAACTTTACAGAAAACCGACGGATAGACACCGCTACCTTCATTTTGAAAGTAGCCATGTAAAACATAATAAGTCTAGCATACCGTACAGTCAAGCACTCCGTTTTAGAAGGTTGTGTTCTGCAGATTCAGACTTCCGGGATAATTGTGACAAGCTTCGTGATGCGCTCCGAGTACAGAAGTACTCGCCTCAACTAATTGACGACGCCATTAAACGTGCCACTGCAGCTGACAGGAGCGAGATCTTCAACTCGGACAAACGTCTTCCACAGCAACCTACCACTAATCTAGTCTTGACACATTCCGCGTCGATGCCGAATCTCGCCAGTATCTTAAAAAGGCATCACAACATTCTCATGCAGAGTGAGCGCCTGAAAAACATTTCGCAGAACCACCACGCTTAGTATACCGTCGGTCAAGAAATCTGCGCAGTATGCTGATATCGTCCAAGACAGTCCCGTCTGTGTATACCGGTTGCCGTCCTTGCCGCAAGCCACGTTGCATGGTGTGCATACACATGACCACCTCGCAGTCAGTCCAGACTTCGGCGTCCAATTTTGTCATGAGAATTAAAGGTGATTTCGACTGTGATACCTGCAACTGCATATATCTGCTTCAGTGTTCCACTTGCAAATTTCAGTACATTGGACAAACTGAAACGGCATTTCGTTTTCGTTTCAATAATCACAAGGCGCATGTCACTGCTCTGCCCGATCTACCCCTATCTAAGCACGTCACCGTTCAAGGGCATTCACTCGACAAACTAACAACAACCATATTAGAATCCGGCTTCAGATCCCACCACGAACGAGAAGTGCGCGAATCATTTCTCATCTACAAATTTAAGGCGGTATCATCTGGCATAAATGAGAGCGCAGGAAAACTGACATTCCTGCCCGTGTAGTGGACTGCCACATCACTGACAGTTCGTCAGTAAAATTAATCTTTGTATAAGGCAATCCCTATTATTTACATATTTTACATTGTGACATGCCTTTTCTTGGTTTTACATATTTTACCTTGTGACATGCCTTTTCTTGGTTTTATATATTTTTTATTTTTTTATTTTACACTTGTTTTCTGTTAGACATCGTTTTTCGTTGTTTGACACCATTTTCTGAATGACGACTTTTATTGTTTTACGTCTGTTCTTTTAGCTCTTTTAGCGCATTCTTGTTTTCAACATAAAATTCATCGTTGTTGATTTCTTTCATACTTTACACTGGTTCTCGTTGTTTTATTCCTGCCTTTCTGTTAATCGGCGATATTCGCTGTTATACCGGTTTCGTTCAATTCTTCTGCCATACATTTTTCCATATGTACTCGTCGTGTGCCCACCTGTAATACCCAGCTAGCACACAAGACCAAAAAGACGTCTTATTGGGGGATTAACGTCTTGGTTCGCGTGGCTGACGTCTCAAAGACGTCAGCCACGCGAACTAAGGGGCAGCGACATCAAAGGGACAATGGATCCGTCTTCGAAACGTCCTACGCAAGACGGTAAGCAGACGTGGAAGAATACCGCCCCCCTCCCCTCCCTCCCCAAAGCGTCGGCGGGCGTCGACACAATGCACGGCGCCGAGGTGTCGCCAGCTGCAATGGGGCCGGGAGGGAGGCGCCAGAATGTCTGGCTCCTTCTCGCCGGTTACCAGGGAGATGAGGCGAGAGGGCGCAGGCTGGCGCAAACACGCGGAGACACGAAGCAAAGGCAGCGAAGCTCGTTTGCGTGGTTGGTCGTGGAGTAAGTGTGGTCAAGTTGTTGGCGGCCGGCTCTTCCTTCGTTTCTGGGAAAATTCTGTTAGCGTGCTGCAACTGCTGCGTGTGTTTGTGTGGTGGCATTATGTTCTTCCTACTTTCCTCCTTATGTTAACCCTGGTTCAATTCCGGCGCTTCTGTGACTGGATCCCGTAACACCAATAACTACGTCTCGCCGAAAATAAATGTAAGTACCACATTTGAATGGCTTAGCATGATGCCTGTGAGATCACTCATGTGTTCCGTGGATAGGGCGAATCGTTCTGTGACAGATACAAGGAGGATTAATGCTATGTAAGGTCTAAGATAGTTGACGCATTAAACGCAAAGCAACGCAACTGTGGTTTTATTATTCAGATCATCGTGTATGATTGCATTCTGAAATTTTCTTAGGTCTATGTGCGTGTTGAGCCTGATTAGTGAGTAACAAGTGCATTGGCTTCGTTCCCACCATCCTGTCATTTGGTCGTTACGGGTAGCGAGTGCAGCGCCTGTACAACAATGTGGGATAGTAGTAATTTACTCGTGTCTTACACAGACGAATACATGCATGTGATATCGCGCGTTGTAGGGCAACCATTGCCGCGCGTCCTTTCACTGTTGCATTGCAGTCGTGAGATTTCACTTCAGAGCTGCGAAATTTACGTGCATGTGATGTGGATGTGAAAATCGCGCATTGTTTATTGTGGCATGTCAGCAGAACTGAAGCAGGCAATCATGACGTCTTATGGTGGTGGAATGACTTCTCGCAGCTCAGCATTCATATGAGCATGAGTGTCGTTGTGCTCGTTCTCGGTCATATTTAAGCTTTGTCAGAGGCATGTGACTCGTTTGCGAATATTCGTTATTATTATTTCTCATTGTCCACGCTGTTGCGGTTTTCTGCATTTGGAGTTCGTTATTCTTGCAGACCGCAAATACCAAAATAATTACAAGACCTGTTATCTGGTTCCACAGTGGTGTTACAGGGACGCTCTTGTGTACAGTAGATTTTTGGTATGCCATAAGCTGTCCAGTGTTTCACGTGGTACGGACTGGGGAGTGAATACTTGAACCACGTTGCTGGGCTGATAGCGTAGGACAGCGATGATAAGGCGACGAACGACGAACTAAATTAGTACGTCGGGTTATGGGTGAGCGGCGTGTTACGACGACTTATACATGAACGTTTGGACGTATTTTGTTTATTTTTATTATTTAGTACGGGCGCCGCCAGCATGTCCGGTGCCGGGATCTAGCTGTGCATGCCTATACCTATATCGTCAAATCAAAGCCACGGTGCCATTCAACAGTTTTCTGCGGAACGTTTGACGTTTTCCTCCTACCCCGCGACATACTGGCTACCCCAAATGAGCCATATTTCGTTGCATTGTACTAAATTCACTATTACCTGGCCATGGAAGACAGTTTTGTGCAGGCGAAATCGAAGCCACAGCGAAAATTTGTTGATGCTATGCACAGATGTGATGCGCAGTCACTGTGCCCGTAGATCGCGCGACCTTGAAGGTCCCATTTAATAAAGGAGCCCTGCGACATTTGGAATCTCGATGGCAAACGATGCCTAACAGTCGTGGAGGTTGTTGTGAACGTGTGAGCCAAGTATTATTGAGCTGCGTGCACCAGGGAAATTTTTATTTGGTTTCAAACACAGCTGTAATTAACATTGCTCTTCGTTCCAACAAATGTCACTAGGCCGTCGACTACTTTGTTCGAGGCAGATATATCACTGGCTGAACTTACGGTCACGGAAAGGTAGTCTGCAATTATATATTTGTTCATGAAAGGGAAAATTAGCATCCACCCGTTTTGTAGCACAAGGCAAACGTTACCCACCCTTGCGGGTTTCCGCAGAACTCATTTGCCTATATATATTTGTTGGTCTGCCAGGCTAACACCGCCTGTAGCCACAACACCACTACTACTACTACTACTATATATATTTGTTCATTTTGCATTAAAGAAATAAAGGCAATCTGAGTGCCTGTCTTTAAAAAGACCGAGGTGAGCGAAGGGACCTAGTCATTGGCGCCAGTGACGTTACTTGTTGAAAGAAGAGCAGGCAAGTCGTTGGTCGGTGCTGCTAGTGACGTCAGTTGTTGGAACAATTGCAGGCGATTGCATGATGTATTTAAAATGAAACTGCAAATCCACTGCTGCTTGCAGCACAATAACATTTGGCTCACACGTTTACAGAAGTCTCAACGATTGATTGGCACCGTTTGCTCAGTGCGTTCGAAAAGTGTTGCAGGGACCCTTTCATACCGAGTGCGCAGTGAGCACGTAAGCACGCCTCGAAGAATATTCTCACAGTCTAAGTGTGAAGCATGTGTGTCACCCGATTTCTACATGCTGTGTATGGGAATGCGTCCAAAATAAACTACGAATCAGTAATGTGCAGTTTAACGTTCACGAGTGCCGTACTATTCGGCGGTGGTAGCATCAGGAGATGCATCAAGTTTCCTGCGGAGATGGCCCGAACACCACTGTATATTGTAAATGATAGAGACATAGACACAGCGCCTTTGCCGCAGGCCGGCTGTTGTATCCTGACTTCTTTCTTCTCTTCCTTTTCATCGCTGGGCATGTAGCACGAGCGTCCAAGCTTCGGCGGAACTCGCTGACCTTCGTATATATGTACATAGGTACATACAATCCTGTGAGTGTTAGATTGTATGTGCACATAGACCCGATAAAAGGGACGGGGGGGTGGGGGTGGAGACGACCGCCTTCGTAGCTCAGCGGTAGATCATCGGACGCCTTATCCGAAGGTCGTGGGTTCGGTTCCCACAGAAGGCAGGTTTGTCTTTTCGTCCGCCTAAATTCCTTCCTACTTCACAAGTATAATACTACAATTAAGAACCCCAATAACTTCTCCTATGTTTTCCTAGGCTTCATAGTTTGTTGCTTCGTTAAATATATATATATATATATATATATATATATTTATTTATTTATTGAAAATACCTTACAGGCCCGAAGGCATTGAGTAAGGGGGGTTACAGTGAAAAACGCATGTAAATTTCCAAACAACAACGGTACAATGTCGGTTAGTAATAACAACAACAAGAAAAAAATACTGCGGTGCACAAATTTAACAAAGCAATAAGTCAGCAATACGTAAACATGGTGATGAAATATATAAGAACACTCCGTAACATAAAAGGCTCGGAAAACAAGTAAAAGAACATCAAGATGAAATATTAATGAAATGCATCTGAAGTTTTTGCCGAAACGTGTTGGGGTTGCTATCAGAGGCGATATCGTCGGGAAGATCATTCCACATGCGGATGGCTTGTGGTAGTGCTGATGTGTTGAACGCGTTTGTTTTTCCAAAGATGCGAGTGAAGCTGAGATGGTTATGTAATCTGCGTGACGTGTAGAGCGGGCGTTGAAGGTGCAACGACGATGTTTTGTTACTGTAGACGTACTTATGAAATAGGCATAACAAGGACACGTGACGACGAACATTTAATGCTTGGAGGGAATGATGGAGTTTAAGCTGAGTCACACTAGAATTGATGTCGTAGTTCCTAGAAATGTAACGGGTGGCTCTGTTCTGGATTGTTTCCAGCATGTTAATTTGATATTGAGCGGAAGGGGACCAAACAGATGAGGCATATTCAAGTTGCGGGCGGACGAAAGTTAGGTATGACATTTTGCGAATGTTAGTGGGACAATGACGAAGGTTTCGGCGTAAATACCCCAATGTTTTGGAGGCTTTTGCACAAACGGTGCAGGCAGGCAGCAGTGGTGCAGGCAGCAGTGCAGAAGTACCAGGCACTCGAGGAAAATTCATTAATTCATTTCGAGTGTTTATCTATTGCAAGTTGCAGGATATTATGAACACTTCCTGTAAAGGGCGCAGTCTATGACAGAGATGCATTTCAAATTTCGTTCCTCAAAGCACAGTTGTAGAACAGCTTTATAGAAAATAACGGCCCCCCCCCCCTTTTTTTTTTTCGTTTGCAGGAATACATGCGGTTTAATCGGTGGTTGTACGGATAAGCTGATAGGGCACCAACTGTGTTCTACCACGGCCCTACCAAGGTTCTACATTGAAAGCATTTCCGCGACGGCGGTTTCAGCGTGTCATGTGATGCCAGTAGCATCGTGTTCACCAGCTGCACTAAGCCTGGACACTACAACTAGTTTTTGATGAGCGTGAACGTGAACTGGTTGCGCGTTTGGTGGAGGTTGCATTCTCAAAGGACTTGGCTGTTCGAAGTGTTTTGTTTAATGACAAGGTATAAGGTAACAGTGTTTTCCTTAAATGTGAAACAGGGCGAAATTCGAAGACCCTCAGTTTTATGCTGCACATGTAGACCTGATGGTTATTTGAAGTCCCTTTTAGGAATAGCTTCATGTGCTGGGTGCCAAAATCTTCTTTTTTTTTTCTTTTTTGGCTTCCAACTGATGCTTGCCAGTTGATCTCCGTTCATGTCAGATTTGCATATATGTGCGTAATACAGTGCTTTGTAGAGAGCCACATCTGTATTTTGTATATGTAATTGAGAATATTGCTTCTGTTTTTTTCTTTTTCGTCGCCTCAATGCTGTCTCCACTGTATTCAACTTCGAGCACGTATGTAGCTTCATTATGAAATGGAGGTTGCTTCGATGTAACGTTGCTCGCTGTGAGAGATTGTGCACTGCATTGCGACGTTGCTCATTATACCGATTTTGTTAATATTTCATGCGCTAATTTCTTTGAAGGTCACTTTGGTCAATATTGGTTGACACTTGATTGATATTTTTGGTTGCCTTTTAAAGTTTGCTTCATTACATCAGCTGATGTCCTAGACAAATTTTCACTTTCATGTCTGAGTCATATTTGAGTTCTTGTGTTTATATTCCTTGATTTTATGCGGTGAAGATACTGTATAACGTGATTGAAAGCGGCTGTCACACAGTCATCCATTGTTCTCTCTCTGCTCATATAACCGGATACGCTGCTCTCATGGTGAAAAGCGCATAGTCGTTTGGCTGTTGATTATTGTGTGACTACTAGTGCTCCTTTGTGAGCCTCTAGTGTTTAATAAGTTCCAAATATATTTAAAGTATTTCTTCTGCAGTTGCTCTTGAATATTTGTTGTTTTGTTTTTCTGGCATTTCTCATTTTCTTCTTTTTTTAACTTGCACAAGTTAGTTTCTCAATAAAATGATGATGTAGCAGTGTTTCGACTGCGTGATCATTGGCACAGAGGCCTCCTTGCTAGGCCGCTTGCCATGAAACTGTCTATCCTTCACTGTAGAAAGATATGTCATTACTATTTTTGGTAGATTTGCTTCATACTCTACAAATTACATGCTAGGTTGATTTTTGTATTCATGACAACCAATTTTGACTTAAATGCTAAGACTGATGAACCCTTTCTTGAGAACTGTGTACCTACCTTACTGCAATATTTTTGCCCTGTTGCACTCAGTGCTGATGCCTTTAACCACGAGAAAAAAAAAGTTCCAGGCAACTGCGATGCCAGGACTTCTTCCTAGGATGTAACTACGAAAGTATTCTGCTGGCACTACCCCCCACTCTGCAGCATCGAAAAGATTATGGTGCTGCTGATAACATAGCATGTCGCAGCTACTACCACAAAGGCAGGGACGGCGTCCGCGGATGGGGGTGCCCCCCAAAATTATGATCCCGTTAACACCTTCAGAACCACGGAGTTAATGCCTGAGGGGTGCAAAAAAATGTTTTGTGGTTATTTGTACCCCTCAGGCGTTAGCTTACATTCTGAGGGTGGTAACCAGATCAAAATTTTGGTGGGCGCGCCCCGTTCCCGAGCACGATTCCTGCTTCTTTTTCAGATTACGGCTAACATTTCAGGAACAGCTTTTTGATGACTGCTTTGGTAAGTCTTTAAACGGATTCAGAAATCCCTGTAAATGGGATTATTGGAGGCTCCCCCAAGCCGTCGAAAAGACCAGCTTTTTGGTGACGTCTTTGGTAAGTCTTTAAACGGATTCAGAAATCCCGGTAAATGGGATTTTTGGAGGCTCCCCCAAGCCGTCGAAAAGACCAGCTTTTTGAAGACGTTTCAAAGACGTTCAGGAAACGTCTCGTTTATGGGCAACAAGACGGACATTAGACGAGATATACGACGTCTTCTAGACCAAAACTTCTTACGCGTGCCGTCTCTGAGACGTCGTTAACGTCTCGGATATCCGTCTCGAAGACGTCTTAAATCCTTTGTGTGCTAGCTGGGTATCGGCATGTCATTGCGCACGGTTCATTTTTTTGTCTGTTGATTTGCTTTCATGCAGTCATCCTACAATCACGATGCACGAGTTTTCAGTCGTCAATGCGATAGCAATGATACTATAGTTGCATGTTTGCGGGCCCCCTCTTATGGTGTCAGGTAAATATATAAACAGCAAGTTTTCATGTGCATTGTATTTCCTGATGAAGGCCGGACCACCGGCCGAAACGTTGGAAAGTAAAAAGTTCTCGCACGTTCGCCCGTTTCTTCACTGCTTATATATATATATATATATATATATATATATATATATATATATATATATATATATATATATATATATATATATATATATCAAATATTAATCCTTGGCAGCAGGTCAATTATAGAATCAAAGGGTCACGTTGAAAAAACATAACATTTATTACGACGTTTCGGCCGCGAGACCGGCCTTTCTCAAGCTTCTACTACAAATGGTACGCACAGAGTCTACATGACAGTAACGGGGAAAAGAAAGGGAGGGAGCATGGCTGAAGTTGAAAGGGGGAAAAAGACGAAAGGAAGAAAAGGGGGAGGGGGGCGGTGTATGGAAGAGGGGTGGCGGCCTTGAAAGCCCAAATATAAAACTAAAACCACGTGTTTGACGTATACCGAAGTAGAAGTTAAATGAGGGAAGGTGGAGAAGGAGCGGTTTCGGCGCCGCCGCTTTGAGTCACGGGAGCCGTGCATGTAGTCATCAGCTCTGCCCTCTTCTGAGGGCACAACACGCAGCTCCAAGAAGCGCGGCGCATGGAGGGCTAAAGAAAGCCAGATGTAGAAAAACTGAGAGCTGTGGCGGCCTGTAGCAACAGGAAAACTGCCCAAGGCAGTTTCCTGTTGCTACAGTTCTGGAAACAGTTGGTTCTGGAAACAGTTGGCCACCAACAGTACACAGACGCGTGTTGATAGGCTGTCTGCTTATTTTCTACCAGTGCCCTATGAACATTTGTCTTTTGACACCCTAGGAACATACTGCCAAAATGTTTTTAGACTTTCTGTGGATCATCTACAAACATTTGTCTCAGTATACCCTTTTAACAATTGGTTAATATATCTAGTGAGGCATGTTCATGCACACACTGTTCACATTCTCAGAATGGTCTATACCGACATATGTTACCCCGTGACAGCTTCTGTCGATATGTGTGAACGAGTTGTACAACCAAGCGTAAGCAAAATACATACGAACAAGTAGCAAAATGAATAATTTATTATTCTTCATTGGTACACAGCAGTAAGAACAATAGACAAGCGCATCAGGTAGTAAACATTAAAATAGGCAATGTAAAGCAGCCTCTACTTAGCACAAGGCGGCTAGATAAATAGGTGATTAAAATATGCAGATCTGCTTTAGCCTCACAAACACATTCGCATAGAAGTATTATTTGTTCACGAGTATTTCAACTATAAGAACACTCATTAATTGCTAAAAAGGAAAAAAAAAGGTCAGTGTCATTTAACTTGAAAATTCACTCCAGTAGTAATTTACTACCAACCGCAGACACGTGGCACTCTATCATAAGCAATATGTGCTGCCAGATAGGCTTCGCACATATAAATCAGCATTCCGAGGTACACGCGTGCACACTGCTAGGCTGAAGGTATATCAACGAAGAGAATTATACGAATAATTATGCAGGAAAACTTACCACATAAGCCTCTTCGATCGACAACAAATAGAAATGTGTGAGCAAAAGAAAATATTCAAGCGCATCACACTAACAGAACATACAAGACTGGAAATAGTTCATGACTGGTCGGAAGATATAACAAAAGTCCAACGAGATGCAGAAGTAGTTACTACTTGGCCTTGTCTTTGCTGTATGCAGGTTGCAGCGATCTTGGCTTAAAACAGTGGAGGGCTTGTGCCGGGTGTCCGTTTTCTTGCCTAAAGCACATCCTAATAGCTTCGCCCTTCGGCAACACCACATAGTTTTGGGCCACTCATATCCAGGCACTCACACATGTCGAAGAATATATCCAGGAGCTCACACATGTCGAAAAACTCAACGGCTTGGGCTGGCATCCCCGACACACGGCATGTCCAAGCAAACCTGCCAGACCGGTGACACAGCACGTGCACGCTGTTCTCCCTCTCTCAACACCCCTTTCCTCGCGGTGCACCAACAGCGGACGGAGAGCTTTGGCACAATGGATATTCGAGGAACCGCATCGGGGGAAGGGAGGGGGGGGGGGGGGGGGACTGCCGGACTTGCTCCTCCTTGCAAACTAGTAGTACTGGTTCAGGAATTTTGTGCACGAAGCATGTGCCAGCGTGGCGTGCCTTTCGGCATGGTTTGGAAGGTCGTTTTGAAGGACCTTGGTTTTACCATTGCTGAGTAAAACTGACATCCGCGAAGTCTTCGATGTGCGTTTTTTTTTTTCTTTTGCTTCACATGCAGTATTACTGCTACTGCTGCTATCACTATAATTCCGCCTGGTCAAACTTTGAGAAGGCAGAATTATTTGACATCTTCGAAACAAGTGTGCTTGCCACGCTTGACGGCTACACGCATGTGTTCATACTTACGCGCACACACAAGGAAAGCAGCTAGCCGTGTATTTTATGAGCGTGCGAGCCACAAAGCAAATGCTCGGGAAAAAATGAGCCTGCACAAAGTTTTAAACATAATATCCACAAGGGCTTTTACGTGGCAGATTGTTATGAAAAGGGAATCTGCGGGAATTAGAGAAATATGAAAGCCGCCCAATTAACTCATTATGAGATTGTACCAGCTTATGTGCGATAGCAATTCACTGCTCCGTGCTGGTAGCAAGATGAGCTATTGTTGCTGTTTTACGTTGTTTTTCTTTTTTTGCCAGCGAGCAAAGCACATATTAAACGTTAACAGCTGCCACAAATCTGTCTGGTTAAGCAAAATAATGTTAGTGTTGAAACGAGATGACACCAGCGTAGGCCCCTGCTTCGTTTCTTTTTTTTTTTACCTGAAACGCAAAAAACCGAACGTTTCGGGGTCAGCTCGGACCCTTTTGGTGTGAGTGCTGGTCTTTGAATCTTTGTGCAAGGCGGCCGTATCAAAGAAGTGTGTCATCTGTTAGTTTGAACTGCAGAAAAAAGAGAGTATACGTGAAGGTGAAAGTCTGGAAAGACGTTAGAAGTGCCCACTAAAACAGTGCTTGCGGGCTGTCTCAATTATACTAGTTATCTTGACAAATGGAAAATTGCTTAACATCTCTCATGTTATTTTTAAGTGCAAAAGCAGCTTATACTACGCGTGGCGAACAAGTTAGCTCTGGTGCACTTGTAGGCGACATATACTTTGTGTTCAGGCAAGTGCAGCTGCAATCATCAACATGTCCTGCGGGAAATATCAAAGAATCGCTCAGTGTACAGGTTAAACGTTCTACGACTTCTCACTTTTAGATAAAGAAAGTTCTTTATGCGAAATTCCGAAGGAAGTAATTTGATGGTGTGCTTAAATTATTTATACAATAATAAGACCGAAGCAATTTGACAGTGCATTTAAAATAGTCTTTATATAGAAGTAATAACGAAGCCATTTGACGATGTATATAAAAAGTTCTTTATACAGAATTAAGAGGGAAATATTTATATGTGATGACTAAAAAATTCTTTATACAAAAGTAAGTAGGAAGCCTTTAGACAGTGTAGTTAGAATATTCTTTTTACAAAAGTAAGTAGGGAGCCTTTCGACAGTGTAGCTAGAATATTCTTTATACAGAAGTAAGAGAGAAGTACTTAGACGTTCTAGCTAAAAAATTCTTTATACAGAAGTAAGTAGTAGGTCTTCAGACGTTCTACGAACAAGTGTTACTACAGTGTAAATGTCTGTAGACTGTCAGTACAGTCAATAGAAAGTTCATAGGTGGTCTACTCAATGTCAACAGGCATTTTTGTAAGGGTTGTGACACACAACGTATAAAGCCCTTCGTACCAGCATGCGCTGCCCACGGGAGGCGCACACTTAGCAAGTGCATGTTTGCTACAATTAATATTGCTCCTGAAGCTGCGAGCCTCACTTCGTATAGCATTACAGTTTCTTGCTATCGCATTCATTGCTCCGCCCTTGCGGCGAAACTGTGACTTCTTTTTTGTAACAGACACTCTCCTGGGGACAGTCTCGCTTGCAACAGGCATTTTAAGTCTAAACGCTGCACTGTTGGCTTCTAACTGCAGGTAATTTTTGTTGTGTAAAAAAACGGAAATCGCAAAGAACTATTGCAAGAAAGTTGTGCTGAAGAAATCATGAATTAGGTTCTGAGTGGCACATACCAAAAAGTGCATCCCCTAACAGTAAGGTAAGGGGTGTATGATGAACCCTTTGCAATAGACCGTAGCCTTGTTTATTGTTCAGTTTAGTTTTAATGTGCCTGTTCTGAATAAGGGTTGATCAGAAGATGAAAGCATGGCAGCCTGCTTATAAGAGGCCTGTAATTTAAGGGAATGAAACTGCCCTCTACTGCGTGTCTCGTATAAAGAGGTTCAAATGTATTGTCTAATTGCTGTACACTGTAGAGGAAACATAGGTCGAACAAGTAACAATCAGAAAATCCATACACAATGAACACAATGTCTAGTGTTAGAAGCTTAATAATACACCACGTAACATGCGGTAACGTTGCAATACAATACGAGAGAAAGTAAGCAAACAAAGTGTCAGAGATCTCGTCTTCTCAACTTCCCTTCTGTTGCCTTGCTTCGGATTAAACACTTTTGAGGAAGACAGATAAGAAAACCGCAAATAACGCGAGAGTTGTGTTACCAAATAAGGAGGAAAATAGGAAGGTTAAGCAGTTGGTAAGGATGCGACGGCCGATTCATGCATGATCTGAGCACACTGTACAGCCCCCACAAGAAATATAGCCCCTGCAAAAAAACAAAACAAAAAGACATGCCGTGCGGCCTGGCTAGATGCCTACCTTCCCGAATCACTGCGAAAGCCACTACAGCGAAGACCCGCGCACCGAATTTGCCTGTTTTATGAAGGGACTGATATGCTCCCAATCGATGGATTGTTCCTTTATAAGGAATACGCTTAGCCGCACAAGTCACGCGCAGCGGCGAGAATAAACGGAGCAACGGGGCTGGTCATACCAAACTTAACTTTTTAGGAACCGAAAAAAAAAACAGCGCGACAATGCCACGTGCCCTCCATATCTAATCAATAAAGAGCCACAGTGCGTACTGCGACGCAGCATCGGCTGTGAGGACCGACAATTCCGTCTCGGTGGATGACGACCTGCGCTTTGCTCCGACCTGACTAATAACGACACTGTGGAAGCAAACGAAGATAAAGTGGGATTCCGCAAATGATCAGACGAGCAGTGATGAAGGGCTCGCAGAGAAGCCAGAGAGTAATGATTGATTGATTTGTGGGGTTTAACGTCCCAAAATAAGCTCTGATTATGAGAGACGCCGTAGTGGAGGTCTCCGGAAATTTCTCCCACCCGGGGTTCTTTAACGTGCACTGCCATCGCACAGCACACGGGCCTCAACATTTCGCCTCCATCGGAGAGTAATGAGTACCGATGAAGCTGTAGCAGCGCTTGAAGCAGATATGGCTCTTTAACTACTTGACCTCACGCCGCAGCACGCCGTGGACCCCGGCGATATTAGGTAAGCGGTTGCACGTCCACAAACTGTTGTACACAGATGTGTAGAAGAAAATTGCATAGTTTTTCGCCTAGACCCAATTGACAGACACATAGACAGACAGTTTTATTTAAAAGTCCCGCGATGGTAACTCGGGGTGGGCTTAGCTCCGGCCTAGGCATCGGCCGCGAACCCTTGGGCTTAGGCGGCTTCTTTGGCTAGCGGAGCTGTTCTAATGCGTACCTTCGCAAAGCCGTCTCCCAGTGCTCCCAGCGATTCGAGACAACTCCCTCCTCGTTGGTTTCGCTTATTCCGTCGTTGAGACTTGAGCACTCCCGTAACATGAGCCCTAAGGTTGCCCGGGCATCGCACGACTTGCATTTATCTGTCGAATACAGGTTAGTGTAACAAAGGTATGTGTTTGTTTGCAGCTGTCTCCATGCAACTGCCTGCTTCTTAGTTAATTTGGTTTGTAGTGGTGGATATTTTGCGCCTACCTAGCTTGTAGTGCTGCGTAACGTCGATGCAGCTTGTCATACATAATCCCCACTCCCACAGTTCACCACGTGTGGCTTCGATATTCAGAATAAAAAAATGGCCACAGTATGCTTATTTGCTCTACAGGTGATGCTCAAAATGTAGAGTGCCATGTAATGACATTCCGGTAAGCGTCATCCCCCTTGTTCTTCAGGGGGCCCGAAAACGGAAACTTGTATCTCAGCGCGATTCGGCACAGCTACCTCCTGGTTTCTTGACGTCGTATCACGACGTGTTCTCGCTGCTACCTGCCACTGTGCACGCAGCGTGTATCCGCGACACGCCGGGAACAACGCAACGCTGCTTTAGGGGCGAAGCTCCTTAAGGTTTGGGCCTGTCCGTCCGTTGTTCCTAGTAGCGGGTTACCTTCAAAGAAATGAATGATGCTACTTGTGGGAGGCGCGCCCTCGGCGCGTGCCTCCCGGCGCGCGAGCTCTCTCACTCTTCCATCTGCTGTCTTGTGAGAGAGAGACAGAGAGAGCGAAAGGCGCGCGTTGACTAATACGCGGGTTCGATTCCGGCCGCGGCGGTCGCATTTTCGATGGAGGCGAAAATGCCAGAGGCCCGTGTACTGTGCGTTGTCAGTGCACGTTAAAGAACCCCAGGCGGTCTAAATTTCCGGAGCCCTCCACTACGGCCTTTCTGTCCTCTCTATCTCTTTCACTCCCTTTCCCCCACCCCCACGGACGCTTAGCCGTGCTCCCTACACGGGCTGCAGAAATTATCGTCCTTTCCTAACCGAACCACAATCAATCATCATCATCAACGCTCTTTCTTCGATGAACGCGCTACGAGCTCGCAAAGAAGGAGAACGCGCCCTCACCCGCGAGAGACAAGCTTGACGCAGGCAGCGTCTTCTAGCGAGTTTCTTGATTGAGAAGTACCAACTGCTCGCGCTGGAGAACCGTTCACCGGCCACCCATATATATATATATATATATATATAGGCACTGGATCTTAACTTGCAGTGAAGTGCCGGTGGGAGATTTGAGTTGTGCGTAGCTGAACCATAAGGATTCGTAGCGTGCGCGTTAACTAAATTAATCCGGAACTCGGCACGATCTACGATGAACATCCTGAGCTTCGCCCACTCATCATCATTCACTCCGTGGATATGCTGTGAATTTTTTTATCTAAATATTTCGGTAATTTCGCACACACAGACACACACACACACACACCTCATATACCGCGGCGGTACCATACAAAACATACCACACTCCATTAAAAACTTTCATTCTGCCATAAATCCACGCGTCATGCTGCTAACACAGACACCTACGACTTCTTTCCTATTCACCTATCAGAACACATTGTCATGGTAAAATATCAAAACCGTGATCACTCATTAACATCAATTGCAATATATGCCCCTCCTCGCAGGCCCCTGGACCTTCTGCTTGACGAACTTCAGACATGTTAATCAATATGCACAGACAGCCAGTTCATTATTGCAGGTGATTTTAACGCTAAACACCCCATGTGGGGTCCTGGCCCGTCCGACCTACGAGGATCCCAGCTAGCCAGTTTCCTAATATAAAACAATCTGACAGTGATCAATAATCCTTCATACCTACCCACTTTTCAAACCGCTTATGCGGAAACTTGGATTGACCTCACGAGAGGTTCTCAAGCGATCGTACGCCATGGTTATTCTTGGGAAGTGCTGGACAAATCAACTTTATCAGAGCACAACTATGTCTCATTTTCCTTTGCTGACCTCCGCTTGCAAGAACGTAAACAACTTACTAATTATGCTCGCCTTCAAATTTTGACTGAACTGCGAACTATGGATTGGTTTGATAAGGTAATTCAATGTCATGTTAGTCGCCCTGAGACGCTAGATTTAATCATTGCCAAGTTTTACGACATATACGAAACTCTAGAAAAGCGCTACGCTCGAAAAGTAAAACCACGTAAAGCAACAGGCAATGCATGGCGGACCCCTGAACTTGACACGGAACGCAAACGCCTCCGAGCTCTCCGACGAAGGAAACAGCGCGCATCGATTCCCTTCCTACGCGATCTTTACCAAAAAGAATACGCCGTCGCTTTTCAGCAGTACAAAGCTCATATCCGCAAGGCAAAGGACGATTTTGACAAGACCTTATACACATCTGCAACCAAAAAGCACCTGTACAACCAAAAAGCACCTCTTACAAAATCTATTTTAACAAACATCACAATGCAACGCATTTACCCCCTTTAGAATTACCACACGGTACATCAACACAATCAGTTAAGGAATCCGCTCGGTTATTATTAGACACCTTAACTGCCCAAGATAACGACTCAACTGAGCGAGAACGGAAATCTGGGCGAGTTGGTGATAATTCATATTGACCAGCTTACAGCGCAAACGGGGACGAAGACGAAGGAAAGACAAGGTGACAACACGAGCGCTCGTGTTGTCACCTTGTCTTTCCTTCGTCTTCGTCCCCGTTTGCGCTATAAGCTGGTCAACGACTCAACTGACAGCCCAATCCATCAGCATATGCGTCGAATTTGTAACTCGTCGTACCCCTGGCGTAATGTCGACGTTCCCTTCACTAACAATGAAATTGCCCACGCTATTGCATTAATTAATACACAGGCGGCTCCAGGCTTAGACAATCTGACGGGCACATTCGTCAAACTATTATACCAGTATCATCCCCAGTTCTTTCATTTTATGTTTAACACAGCCCTTAGGCTCAGTCATTTGCCAACAGCATGGCGCACGGGAAAGATAATATTCATTCTTAAACCCGGAAGGCCCCCCCCCCCCCCCCCCAATAAACCTAATTCATACCGCCCCATCGTAATGAATTCTATTATAGGTAAAGTGCTAGAGCGAGTTCTCAATTCTCGTTTGTATTACTTCCTGCATTCTAATGATCTCGTACATGAAAACCAATTTGGATTTACAAAAGCACGCAGCGCAGCACTGGCCCTCTATCAACTACGGCAAAAGTTAGAGTATTACACGGCCCGCAGGTTACCTGTCCTTCTAATATCAATTGACTTCACCGGAGCATTTGTCAGTGTTTGGCATGTAGCAGTGCTTAATTTTTTCAGGAAACACGGCTGTCCAACTAACCTATATCACCTCCTAAAATCATTCTTAACTAACAGAGTCATCACGTTTCTTGTTAATACGAGTAAAGAAACAGCCTATCCGACGGTGGGCAGTCCACAGGGCTCTCCCATAAGCCCGCTACTCTGGAATGTCATTATCCATTCATTACTCGACCTCAACCTTCCCCATCAGGCACACATCCAGGCATATGCGGACGACACCACAATTTTGATTCCGGGTATTTCACAACTCGATTTCAAAATAACGTTGACCGCGTCGTTGCGCCGTTAACACAATGGGCTAAACAATATAAACTTACCATCAATTTGGACAAATCGTACATTATTTTCTTCAATAATGGTCATAAAGGCACATCTAAGCGTCGCCCTTCCGTCAAGTTGGATGGCGTTTTCTTGAAACACAAATCATCTGTCAAGTTGCTCGGAGTAGTATTCGATCCTATGCTCAACTTCCACACACATGTTGATTACCTTAAAACAAAAGCAGAGGTTTTCACCGCTCGATTTCTTGCTTTCATTCGCGCACAACATGCCCTCAACAGCACATTAATTCGCCGTCTCCCTGCGTTAACATACGCATCACCCGCTTGGTGGCCATCGCATCCTTCCCAATTCCTTAGAGACCGCGTCTTGTCACTGCAACGCACCATTTTAATTTCTATAACACGCTCGTTTTACACCACCCGAACTTCTGCTCTCCAAATCGTCGCCAATGCTCCCCCCTTAGATCTCGAACTTAGTCGACTAGGAGCAGGGTTTTCCCTTTTTCACCCAGAAAATCGTCACTTATTACGGCACTCGTACATTCCGTCCTGACCAAATTTTGCACGACACCGCTCCATGCACCTACCACCCCAGTTTAAAACATAAGTATTCGTTCACTAAAATTGATTCCTTAGCACACGCTGACATGTTCTGCCTTCCCGTTCTACATGCTTACACAGATGGCTCCTACACCTCACACTCGGCCGGATCTGCGTACATTATAATGGATAGCCGAACGCGCATTTTGCAAGCTAACAAATACAGATATACCCACGCCTCGCGCTTATACAACTGAACTCATAGCTGTGTGTGAATGTTTACAATATATTATGACGCTACGCGCACAAACCCCCTTCCATTTTTACACTGACTGCCTTTCATTGCTTAGTAAACTTGCCTCTCTTAACGATACCGACCCAAGAGTATTAGATATTAAGAACATTCTTTATCAACTTCAGGTGCAAGGATTTTCCTTCCGATTATTTCATATTCCTGGACATAAAGGTATCTTGGGGAATGAACTTGCCGACACCCTAGCATCCTCAGCTATGAACAGTCGGTCTGCGAGGATTGCCAAAATTCCCGTCCGCGCGACAAGGTCCGAATTACACAAAATTATGATTTAACATTAGCATACACATTGGCAGACAGAAGGACCGAATACTTCATTATTCCACTGGATCAAAAGCGTCTACCAAATCCCAAAATGGTTTCCCCCGAATAGAAAGTTAACGCACTTAATGACTGGTCACGGACATTTTCAGTATTACCTTAAAAGATTTAACATTACCATGTCCGACCGCTGCGCATGCAACCAGCTTTGTACAGGAGACTTACTTCAATGAGTGCCCACGAACACAACATATAGTTCGACACCTGCGTCACCACAACACAACTATTACCTACGCACACTTCCCCCGATAGCTTCATTTAAAACCAGCCCGCGCATTCTTAATGCAATTGTTGACCCTAATGCGCGAATCCGCCATTGTCAGTCCTTCACTTTCCCATTCCGCAGACGCCTCCTAGTTTCTTCTCATCACCTTACAAATCTTACTCACACGAGGTATCGTATTGGATGCTGTACGCCATAGCCGTTCTTCAGCCTAATGATGGCGAGGGTACCTCTACGGCTATGACGCCCGCACCAACCATCAACCATATTATATCATACATCACCTCACTGCAGCTCACTGTATTGCTGCTATGTGGCTTTGTAACATGACCTGGCTACCTGTCTGGTCTTTGACCACTTGCAGGCCTGAGCCCTCCCTTCCCTCCATTCTGGCAACCTTCACCTGAACTTAACCGGCACTCCATAACAGCCCATCTCCTCAAGCATTTTTCCTTGTCTCCAACTCTTTGGATCGTCATTTTCCCATTGCCACCACGCCTTCGTCAACCGAACATGTTCTACAGGCTGGAGTCCCTGGTCCCAAGGTCATCTGCTGCACAAGGACCGACTCCTTCCGCCCGCCTTCTCATCGCCTTGCCCTTCGGAACCAGCAGCACGTGAAGGGGACACGTTCTTTACAGTGAAGGACAACCCTCGACAGCAGCATCTTGTCTCTCCACCACAAGAACACCTGGACTAACCCATAGTTTATACAATTGGTAACTTTTCGCGATAGGGCATTATGCTTGTTGCATTTCACGCATTTAAAACCTATACATTGGCACATCTGCACTAAACTATACCTGGCAGCCTTCTCTGCTAGAAATTCAAATCGGCATTATCGTAATTGGCATGATCTTAAACTTTCACGCCTCATTACGCGCAGATTGACCCCTCACTGCTTTGGCCTCCTACACCCTCCCCCACCCATTTTGTTAGATAATTGGCTCTCCCTCGAAATTCACCTTTCAGGAATATTTCCCTTCTTTTTTTTATTTTACAATTGGCTGTAAGCCCGATATACCTTCGGGTGGTGCAGGCTACCCCCCCCCCCCCCCATTATTTTAATTTGTTTTCGATCGCAGGGGGACAAATTTAACACACACACGCACACAGACACCACCCTGAAGGTGGTTAGCCAGGATTTTTTTTCGGGGTGGGGGGACCCAAGGCCTAATTCTTCGCAAAAAAAGCATCATCATCATCATCATCATAATTTATTGACCTTTAAAGGCCCTTTTCAGGGTATTAGATAAGGGGGAGGGAGGGTGGACAAAAGCATCAATGACAGCGTGGTCATTGTTCTACAATGCCAAGAAAAGCTTGCCCGGGAATATTTAAGGCGCTTAATTATTAGACGACAATGAGAAAAAAAGTGGAATGTAGCACGAGAGGCGAGATAATCTGAGATAGAAAGGAAGTTTTTTGATACTGCAGTAAAGCTAGTGCGTGTGCACGAGAAAAAATACTATCCAACCAAGTACACAGTCAGTGACGGACAGGGAAGCGACAAAAATAAGAAAAAAAGAGATGCAAACAAATTAGGCGCCCACTTACGGATGTGCAGCAAGTAACAAAATAATTGTCGGGCTCTTTCTCTACCCAACCTCTCCCACTATGTCTCAACAATAGGCGTGCGAGAAGAACGTGAGCCAGACTATGACAGCAATTCTTAAACGAAAAAAAAAAACAGGCATATTCGGGAAAGCAATTTTATTGGGCACAAAAATCCAAAACACGAATGGTTTCATAACAAAAAAGATGCAGAAAGCTAACATTTGTTTTAGGAAGCAACATTAGAGAATCGAATTGCGAGTGGTTTTACAATATAGTAAAAGTCAATGCAAAAGAAGACAAAAATACGAGCATGCAGCCTAGACGAAAAGCTGCAATTTTCATGCGTCGCGGTTTCTCCATAAACACAATGATAACTTCGTCGACACTGACTTAAATCCGGTGAATGGCCGTTAAGCTGCTCTTCAGCTGTTCGGTTCCTCACATATGTTTTTACTCTTTTCAGTGTCGAGAAGCTGCGTTCTGCAGCAGCTTTACTCACTGGGAGAGTCGCCAATACTTGAGGAGTGTGCGAACGTTCGGGAAAGGGCTTTGTCGCATTCAGGTAAGCATCCGTCGCAGATCGGGGAAGTTCCCCCTCTTGCGTGGCTTGCCATTCAGTTTTCCAGATTTCCATCCACCTTTTAGCGTAAGATACGCACTGTTGCCATATCTCTGAGGTAAAAATCGAAAGCCAGCTGCACAGGTTCAAATTTACCGTTGCAGGCTTGCTTTGGCAACACAAATTGCAAAACTTTGCAGCGTT
>JABSTT010002869.1:0-33662 GCA_013339685.2 Hyalomma asiaticum
TGGTGACTGAAGGGTGGGCGCGACGTAACTGTGGCACTAACGTTAGGCCGTCGCGCTACCCCGCCATGGTGGTCTAGTGGTTACAGTGCTCGGCTGCTGATCCGAGAGTCGCGGGATCGAATCCCGGCCGCGGCGGCTGCTTTTCGATGGAAGCGAAATGTTCCAGCACGTGTGCTGTGCGTTGTCATTGCGCGTCCAAAAACGCCACGTGGTCGAAACTTCCGGTGCCCTCCTTTACGGCGTCTCTCTGTCAATTCGTAGTTTGGGGAGGTACATCCCCAAGAATGGTTAGTCCGTCGCGTTAGGTCGCCTTCAATTAGCTACAACCAACAACAGTGACTCTCCGTAAACTAGCATAACGTCAGGCGTTCACTAGGGTGCACTTTATCCCCACTGCTGTTTTTAATCTACATCACTGACTACTCTTTTTCTTGGATGACTGCATTCTTTGTGACCTTGTTCATACCTCGGATGATATCATTGCTATGTAACATGACTTGGTATCACTCTACATGGCGTGAATAGTGGTCTATGCCATTAAAGTTCTCTAAATGTGAACTTATTTCATTCTCGAGAAAACGCACTGCGATAAACCATACATATCGGATAAATTCGTCCCTCACCTGCGCAGCTGCAACTTACATGTATTTAGGAGAGCACTTAAAGTTTTCACTTTCAGCTTATCACATATTCGAACAATCTTGCCTGAGGCATCACGCACGCTTAGTACCCTATGTCGTAATCTCAAATCACATTCGCTGATATCGATGAGCTGGCAACCCTAACAAATGTGCGACGGAAGCTCACGCGCACGTCGTACCATTTGGCCACCTATCCCAATCATATCTAGCGGAGTACTGGAGGGCAGTACAAGACCACCCAGCACGTTTTGTATCATTGAAATACTCACGGTACATTATTATATCTGTCTGAAGCATACGCTGTCACTTCACGTCGGTACAATTGCGGTTTTCGCCGCCTGCTTAAATCCTTCTATATGAGTCCGCATACGAGGCATACACTTCTTATAGTACCTGTTAATATCATACTTGGAACTTCTTTCACACACTGGTCTCTTGCCACGCATAAAAGTCGATTCGTACAGCAGCGATGGATAACCTCTCTCTCCCACGCACAGCAATGTTGTGGAGCAACGCTTCTTAAAGCCGACTGCTTCCTGCTCAGACCGAGAAATATTACGTCAAGAACTATTCCACCATTTGATTTAACAAGATACGCATATGATAGACTGTCAAGTGTCCTATTGTTATCCGATGCTACAGTTCGTGTTGTCTTTCTTTTGTTTGGTTTCCTACAAATTACTTTTATTGTACTGTTTCGAAACTTGTGTACGCCCCCTCCCAACCACGCTCTCTTGATCTAATGCCTTCGGGCCTTTAAGGTACCATAAATTAACGAAATGAATGCAGATATAGATGTTTGTTTCCTCGAAAGAAAATCTACTATACGTTCACATTGATGTGCTATGCTAAGCGTAGCTCATTAAAGTATTCCTACGGCATCGAGCAAAGTTGCACAAAAGCACACTGAGTGGTTGTAGAACATGCGCATTGTTGCTATAGTGCTTATGAGACATCAGAAGCGCAGTTCAGTTTACGCAAGCACGACCGTTCCAACAGCAGCAGCAATAGGCTTATTTACTCTATATACTGTCACGTGGTTGTGACACACGCAGCACTGAGTCGAAGCACGCAGGATGTGATAGGAGCCGCCGTAGCCTGCATTCTTTGTACTGGATGGAACTTCTGCAATAGGATTGGAAGCTTCCCTACTCCTGCAGTTCTCATTCCACTCTCTATAAGAATGAATGGGCTTTTCAGTCCTGTACCAAAAGAGGAAAGGGCTGTTTCACTCCCTACGATGACAGAGTTAAGATTCTACCGCCCTACGACCGCCCAAACTGCACGCCACGTCCATTCAGCCGTAGGAACATTCCACGCCATACAGTGTTGAGGTAAAATAAGCTCTAACGCTTATTGTGATTCTTCGTTTGCGAGAACCGCGAAAATGCGCGATTCATAGAAGGGGCGAATTACCCGTGGACATATTGCAGTATTAAAATTCACACGGCCAACTTTTCTGTTCGGAACTTGTGCGGCGCCGCTGGGCTGGTCAAGGCGTGCGCAAGAACACTGCCGGTGCCGCGGCGCTCGCACGCAGTGATTTCCATTTGAACGTGCCGCGGCCATTTCATGTTTATTGGAAATTCCAACCATGCAGCGAAGTGGACTAGACGGAACGTGTCGTAGAATTGGACGGTAAGTTCGACTCACCTTGAATTCAGTGCTTTGCAGTTCGACTCATTTGGATCATCTACACTACTGCAATCCTGTTCTCTTCGCCCTTGCGCTTTTTTTTTAGCCATTGGCATATTGGAGAGAAACAAAGCAGTTTCAAGTCGGTGAGGGATCGCCCCTCGGTGCTCGTTATCTCTCGGTCTAGACCCTGACTTAGTCGATATATGGAAGTAACGGGCCACTGCCGTTGTGATTCGCTTCGTGCATGGCGTTTTGAGTTAACGCATCACTGCTGTTGTGATTCGCGTCGTGCATAGCGTCTTGCGGAAATTCGTATTGGCACTGACTGTGCGCTCAAAGGCTTTTTTCGTCGACCACGCATGTACGAAGTGCTGCGAAATCGTGATAATCAATGATCTTGCAATGGGAGATACCCATTGCAAGCAGTTTCGCTGTTCCAGCCCCACAATGCCACATCGTGCCAGGCATGTTTTTTCTGAACATTCAGCCATGCTTATGAGGCAAGTTGGACACTTAGTGGTCGTTTCACCGGCTTCTAATTAGGTACTTGGCTGACGCGATGTCGTTCTGAACTTCATTTATTGCGCAGATGATGGCTGTAGTCGCGCACAGTGTGTTTATATTGTCACGTGATCGTGACGCTGAAGCGCGCAGTAGAACCCAAGACTTTGTCAGTCGAACTGTGTACTGGGCGAACCTGTGTCCAGCAGTGAAAGCAAATCCCACTGCAAGACTATAGCGGCGTGAAAAAGTTGTCGGTCGACGGTAAAAACTGACCAACAGTGACTTGTGTCGGCTTTTATACGCTCGTCTCAACGCGTTTGTGTATTCTTAATGAGATTCTAGAAGGTGCTAAAATGTGCGTTTCGGCCATGTAAAGCTTGTAGAACAATCAAAACCTTTCTCGAAGCGGCATGCAAAATAAGCACGGTCCATGCGGCGCGTCGCAGGAAAGTGCTAACAGCGCTCCCCATAAACAAATCCAAACAAGCGCGCGTGCCACTACACCATATTCCCTCTCTCAAAAGGCATTGTCCCGATGCTGAACACAGAACATGAATGTGAGAATACATGTAATAAATTAGGTAAGCTAGCATTACGTCACAGTTAAGGAAGGTGCGTAGTAAGGCTCAAGGCGCACCACATGTACAACTACGGGCCGTGCGTGACGCCGCTGGGACGACCCTAAGTCATCGGGCACGTCATAGTAAGTGCATCACAATGCCCGAGTGCCTCTAGGGTCCAAAGTAGCGCCACAGGAGGGTTTAACTCAGTCCACGTCGTCGATTTGGCGTCTAGACCAAGACACGGTTGCTGGTGATATTTCGTGTAGCTTCGTCAGAGTTTGTAGTGGCACCTGTCAGCCGTATACTGGCTCTGTCAGCCGTATACGCAGGCGGCTAATTTATCAAGTTGCTTCGGCGCACTCAAAGTGTCTGGAAGCGTCGAGGTCTTTGTCGGGGTCGACCGGCAGCCTGGCGTTAATCATCATTGCGCGGCTCCCTCCGCAGACAAGCTTGTATGGCGTCAGCGGTGTCGTTTCATGCACGCCTGTGTTGTGCGCAAAGGTGACGTACAGAAATATGGCGTCCAACATCTTGTAGTCGACGTCGACGTACATGGCCAGCATGTGGGCATTAGTCTTGGATGCTTGGTGGGGCCATTCGTCTGTGGATTCTAGGCGGTGGTTCGGCGGTGGCTTGTGCGGCTGTACCTCAAGATCACCAGGGTTAGGTCAGCCGTAAAGGTCTTACATCTGTCGGTGATCAGGACACCTGGAACACCGTGACGCAGGATGATGTTCACAGCGGGGAAATTGGCTACCTCACCAGCGCTGCCTTTGGGGAGAGCCCTTGTCCCAACGTCGTGGATGATATGGTCAATCACTACGATGATCAATTTATTAGTACAATTCCTGGAACCGCCAATTCCATACCGATTTCCTGGAACGGTCAGCCAAGTGATTGGGTGGGCTATAGAAGTCCGGCTGGCCTAGTTGGTGGTGTCGTGCGCCGCTGAAATTCCCTGCATGTCCTCACGCAATGGGCGACGGTGGCCGCGAGGTGAGGCCGATTTTACTTCTCTTGTTCGTATATGTATTAAAATCATAATTACAATGTGTACGCCCTGTCATGGCGCACTGCCCGTGAGATGACATATCGCCATGTTTGCCGCGGTGCTGCTACCCGCTCCGACTTTTTACTGTATATTTATTTTCTGCTTTCTTTTTTTTGCATGGGGCTGTGAATTAGTCGAGCTGTCTAACACACCTTTCTTTTCACAGTCCATTCTTTCTGTGCGACAGAATGGAAAATAAACTTTGACTTTGTCTTTGTATCCTTTAGAGCGTGCGTGAGAAACCAAGGTATCCAGCAGGTCGGGTCGTTGTGCATAACTTCCAGAATCTCCTGAGCTAACGCTGACGGCGCCACGAGGCGATGGTGGCCCGAAGTGGCGAGAAGTTCTAATGGAGAATGTTGTCCCGCACAGAAAATGAAGCCAGTCCTAGCCGGAATATCTTCGACACTACGACGGTCTGGCCTTCCACGCACAACATCAAGCACTTGAGCTCTGGTTATGCTCGTTTCGTTCCACGAAGTCGTCGGCACTTACGGATCCGAGAAAAAGTCATCGTCCTAGTAACCCTGTGGCGACGGTTCTACGGGCACCGAGACAAGCAGTCGGCATTGGGGTGCTTTCGCTCGCTCTTGTCGACAACAATTATGGTGAATTCTTGAATCCTGAAAGTACATTGTGCGAGCTGGCCCGAAGGATCTTCAAGTAGCTAGCCAACACAAGGTGTAGTGGTCACTCACTACCCCGCCTGCGGTACAGATAGGGGTGGCATTTTGCTGCAGCCGATGTGATAGCAAGGCAGTCTTTTCTGCGGTCGAATAATTCGCTTCCTTCTTCGAGAGTGGCCGCCTGGCGTAACTGATTAACCTTTCAAGTCTGTCGGTCTTTTGCACAAGACAGCGCTGGTGTGCATTTGTGTCGCGTGCCCGTCAAAGTGCACGAGTATTGGCGGCGAGCGCAGGCGTCGCTTGAGTCATTTCAAATGTTTCGACTTGCGACGTTTCCCACTTGAATTCGACGTCGGCTTGTGGAGGTATATCAGAGGTTCTTCGATTCTTAAGATTTTTTTTTGAGGAAGCGTCTGTAGTGCCCGCGCAGTCCAAGATATCTGCGCACTGCTGTCTTGTCGCTGGGCGGCGGAAAGTCAGTGACGCATTGTTCTCTGCGGGTCAGGGCGTACTCCACACTAGCTAATAAATTCGCCGAGGAACAAGAGCTCCTGTTATGCGAAGCGGCGCTTTTCTGCTTTAGGGTGAGTCCGCGGTGGCAATCAAGCCTGAAGATGTGCGTGAAGGCGCGGGAGGTGTGCGCCCAAGCTTGAGGCTAATACGACATCGCCCAACTAAACGAGGCAAGTCTGCCACTTGAATCCTGGCAATACTCTGTCGTTAACGCCCTTGAATGTCGCCGGCGCCGAGCGAAGACCAATGTTCATGACCTAAAAGTCGTTCTAAGGGTTGTTCCAAGGAGCGGTATGACCGACGCCATAAGACGGAATCATTCGGAACGGGTGACTTGGTGGGGCTGGGACCCCCCAGCGCAGACGCGGACGGAGCCAAGAATGTTTCCCCCAGTGTACCGGTCTGTTCGCAGTCATTCACCGCATTTGTAACCTAGCTTACGTGGTCGCATGCATAAAGTCAATGGGACGGCCGTCTAGTAATAGCCATGTTGCGCACGTTGCATGCCTCAAGGGTTATAAACCTGCTACTCAGCACTGGCCGCCCAAGGCGAGCTTTTCTGCGAAATGGCGAATGTAACGCGTCATGGCTGGGAGAAAAAGGTTGAAGAGGAGGACGACGTGTCATCCGTTGAGCATCAGAGAACAAAGCCAGTGCTGGAATATTTCCCTGGACTCATCCATCACCTGCCAATAAACACGCCTGCAATGCCTCAAAATCGCATTTCGTACAGAAGTTGTGAAGCCAATTTTATCACATACTGCGATGTCCCATTTCTTGAATTTTA
Source organism: Hyalomma asiaticum (assembly GCA_013339685.2). Classification (NCBI taxonomy): domain Eukaryota; kingdom Metazoa; phylum Arthropoda; class Arachnida; order Ixodida; family Ixodidae; genus Hyalomma; species Hyalomma asiaticum. Next base: position 6,324 of record JABSTT010002869.1, read on the forward strand.
CATGCTTGGTGACATTAATTTTTCATCCGTCCTTACGCCCGAAGAAGCAAGTGGGGCCCGATATTTTCAGTAATGGTGCGTGTTAGATTTTAAATTTAAGCATAAAGTACGACACCTGCAGTTCCCGTTCCTTAGCACTATGGAAGCCGTATTGAAGAAGGCTGACACGGGTTTTGTCAAATAAATGCTCCGGCAGCACGAGGTGTGAGAAAATAGCATAATGGTAAAGTGCTTGCTTGTGCTCGGTGGTTCTTTAGACCCAGTCTCAAAGCATTCCCAGTGTGTCCAGTGTACTGTTGGTTCCAGACCTTGCAGACATCCGGACTATCAGAGTTCAGTGGTTCTTTAATTCTAAAAGTGAAGTCCGAGTAGGTGACCTTCACTACGCATGTCGTAATGGTGTGTGTACAGACCTGGCAGCATTATTTTCCACATGGCCTGCAGCCCGCTTCCTTGATTTCTGCCCGGGTCGCTTTAGCCCTAAGTAACATATCCTTCCCAGCAATAGACCACTTTGGGTGGCTCTGTGAAAACTCCACATAGGTACGTAATCTGCCGAATTATGTTAGAATGTGTCGATAGGTCAATAACGTCTAGATTAGGAAGCTTGCTTGGCCTTGGAACTTGCTGGGTAGAAGAGTTCCTCGAGGGTGGTGATGTTTGACGGTGAGCGCTAGATGAAGGCGGTGTCACAGGAGCATTGGAACCACTGTGAAGCCTCCGCTGCTGGTCCGACGAAGGCAACGAGCCGTCCGCATAGAACACGACAGTCTCCTGGTGCTTCTTAAGGTTGTCCGCAAACCGCTCGTCGATAGACAGCGACGCGTAGGTGATCATCTTCCCGAACACGAGACACGTCCATATGGACCTCCGTTCGTTCACGTGCAGGTAATTGGACGCGTAGAAACACCCTAGGTTCGTGCACGATAAGGTGCGACACGGGACGCTGAATAGCGTCTTCCTCGGAGGGCACAACAGCGAAGCATTAACAGTATTACCGCGATGTCGTCGCTACTTGCTCAGACGTTTACTTTCTCCTTCACTTTCACTTATATATTACCAATTATCCTATGTTTCATAATGCCCAGCCGTGTCCGAACTCACGACTAGGCACGGCCGACCGCTGCGTTGAAGACTTCATAGGAGAGAAAGCAGCCTGGCACGGTCTTGATCAGCATCTTTAACTTTTTGCGCAAGCTGCCAAGGACGTTAGAGGAAGCTGACGTTGGAAGTGGATAGACCCAACCGTGGACATTCACGGCCAACCCGAAGGGGGGGGGGGGGTCATAGGGGTAGTAGTCATCTTGGTCGTCACTTGTATCCAGTGAACGGAACCGAAGATACACGAAGATCCTGAACTCAGGAATCCCCCGCATTGTGCGTAACCCCACGACGAAATATGATCCATATGTCTTGGCCTAAACTTGACATGAAGACACTTGGACTGTCGGTTAGCGTTCGCCCTGGTGCTTTGGTTCTTAGGATCGTTTGCACGATGAGCTCAGCAATGAGATAATAGAATAGTTCTTCCTAGAAATGCACACTCGTTTGTACTGAGCGCGACTGATCATCGGACGTCGTCGCTGTTCCCTCGATATTTATCGTTATGCAGATTGATCGAAAACAGGTTGGGGACGGCTAACTCGTTGGGGTCTACATATGTTAACTGCAGAGTTAACTCTTCTCGCACTAATATAGAGACGGCTGCGGCACAGACAGCTCACCTCGTTTGACAAAAGGCGTGGTTCTTGCGTGCTTTTAAATGCGAAGCATTTCTTAGCGAACTTCGGCACTTTCAGCGTATATCTATCTATCTAGCCGCCTACGACATTGTGCTCTCCTGGCCATTTCGTTAATGGGATGTATACGAAAATGGGTATGCCAGAACATGACCGCATATCGAACATAATTGAGAGGTCATAACATGAAAATCATGATATGCATGTCATGAGGGGCATGATTTACATGCCACAGTCTTAGTGCTCTCCTGGCCGTTTCGTTAAAGGAGTGCCTACCAAAATCGACACGGCACAACATGAATGCATAACGAACATAACAGACAGGTCATCCCATGCATGTCATGAGGGGCATGATTTACATGGCACAGTCTTGGTGCTCTCCTGGCCGTTTCGTTCAAGGAGTGCCTACCAAAATCGATACGGCAGAACATGAATGCATAACGAACATAACTGACTGGTGCATCCCATGCATGTCATGAGGGGCATGATTTACATGGCACAGTCTGGTGCTCTCCTGGACGTTTCGTTCAAGGAGTGCCTACCAAATCGATACGGCACAACATGAATGCATAACAACATAACTGACAGGTCATCCCATGCATGTCATGAGGGGCATGATTTACATGTCACAGTCTTGGTGCTCTCCTGGCCGTTTTGTTAAGGAGTGCCTACCAAAATCGATACGGCACAAATGAATGCACAAGAAAAATAACTGACAGGTCGTGCCATGCATGTAATGAGGGGCATGATTTACATGCCACAGTCCTTGGGGCTCTCCTGTCCGTTCGTTAATGGGTATGTATACCAAATCGATAGGCACAACATGAATGCATAACGAACATAACTGACAGGTCATCCCATGCATGTCATGAGGTGCATGATTTACATGTCACAGTCTTGGTGCTCTCCTGGCCGTTTCGTTAAAGAAGTGCCTACCAAAATCGATACGGCACAACATGAATGCATAACAAAAATAACTTACAGGTCGTGCCATGCATGTCATGAGGGGCATGATTTACATGCCACAGTCTTGGGGCTCTCCTGTCCGTTTCGTTAATGGGATGTATACCAAAATCGATACGGCACAACATGAATGCATAACGAACATAACTGATAGGTCATCCCATGCATGTCATGAGGGGCATGATTTACATGTCACAGTCTTGGTGCTCTCCTGGCCGTTTCGTTAAAGAAGTGCCTACCAAAATCGATACGGCACAACATGAATGCATAACAAAAATAACTTACAGGTCGTGCCATGCATGTCATGAGGGGCATGATTACATGCCACGTCTTGGGCTCTCCTGTCCGTTTCGTTAATGGGATGTATACCAAAATCGATACGGCACACATGAATGCATAACGAACATAACTGATAGGTCATCCCATGCATGTCATGAGGGGCATGATTTACATGTCACAGTCTTGGTGCTCTCCTGGCCGTTTCGTTAAAGGAGTGCCTACCCAAAATCGATACGGCACACATGAATGCATAAAAAAATAACTTACAGGTCGTGCCATGCATGTCATGAGGGGCATGATTTACATGCCACAGTCTTGGGGCTCTCCTGTCCGTTTCGTTAAGGGATGTATACCAAATTGATACGGCACAACATGAATGCATAACGAACATAACTGATAGGTCATCCCATGCATGTCATGAGGGGCATGATTTACATGTCACAGTCTTGGTGCTCTCCTGGCCGTTTCGTTAAAGGAGTGCCTACCAAAATCGATACGGCACAACATGAATGCATAACAAAAATAACTTACAGGTCGTGCCATGCATGTCATGAGGGGCCATGATTTACATGCCACAGTCTTGGGCTCTCCTGTTCTGTTTTGTTAATGGGATGTATACCAAAATCGATACGGCACAACATGAATGCATAACGAACATAACTGATAGGTCATCCCATGCATGTCATGAGGGGCATGATTCACATGTCACAGTCTTGGTGCTCTCCTCTCCGTTTCGTTGAAGGAGTGCCTACCAAAATCGATACGGCACAACATGAATGCATAACAAAAATAACTGACAGGTCGTGCCATGCATGTAATGAGGGGCATGATTTACATGCCACAGTCTTGGGGCTCTCCTGTCCGTTTCGTTAATGGGATGTATACCAAAATCGATACGGCACAACATGAATGCATAACGAACATAACTGACAGGTCATCCCATGCATGTCATGAGGGGCATGATTTACATGTCACAGTCTTGGTTCTCTCCTGTCCGTTTCGTTAATGGGATGTATAGCAAAATCGATACGGCACAACATGAATGCATAACGAACATAACTGACTGGTCATCCCATGCATGTCATGAGGGGCATGATTACATGCCACAGTCTTGGTGCTCTCCTGGCCGTTTCGTTAATGGGATGTATACCAAAATCGATACGGCACAACATGAATGCATAACGAACATAACTGACAGGTCATCCCATGCATGTCATGAGGGGCATGATTTACATGTCACAGTCTTGGTGCTCTCCTGGCCGTTTCGTTAAAGGAGTGCCTACCAAAATCGATACGGCACAACATGAATGCATAACAAAAAAGCTGACAGGTCATGCCATGCATGTCATGAGGGGCATGATTTACATGCTACAGTATTGGTGTTCTCCTGCCGTTTCGTTAATGGGATGTATACCAAATATATACGGCACAACATGAATGCATCATCACCATCATCATCACCATCATCATCATCATCAGCCTGTTTAGGTCCACTGCAGGACGAAGGCCTCTCCCAACGATTTCCACTTCACCCTATCCTGAGCGAGTTGGTTCCACTTTATGCCCGCAAACTTTTTAATTTCATCGCTCCATCTAACCTTTTGCCTGCCTCTGTTGCGTTTTCCCTCTCTTGGTATCCATTCCGTCGCTCTTACAGTCCATCTGTTATCTTTCCTCCTCATGAGATGTCCAGCCCAGGTCCACTTCTCTTTTTTAATTGACATAATAATATCGGCTACTCCTGTCTGTTCTCTGATCCATTCTGCTCGTTTTTTATCCCTTAGCGTTACCCCTATCATTTTTCTTTCCATTGCTCGTTGCGCGCTCCTTAGTTTCATGTCTAGTTTTTTCGTTACCTCCACGTTTCTGCACCGTACTTTAGTACTGGGAGAATGCAGTGATTGAATACTTTTCGCTTTAGTGAGAGCGGTAAGTTTCCAGTCATGATTTCGTAGTTCCTTCCGAATGCGATCAAGCCCATCCTTATTCTACGGAGAATTTCCTTTTCATGGTTAGGAGCCCCTGTTATTAACTGTCCCAGGTATGCGTATTCGCTTATACATTGAAAGGGTTCATTGTCGATTTCGAATTCCTGTTCTTTAGCTAGGCTATTGAGCACAACTTTGGTCTTTTTTAATCCAATTTTAATGCTTTCCCTGTTTAGGTCATCAATCATGTTTTGTAGTTCGTCTCCATCATTGCTAAAGAGTACAATGTCGTCTGCAAATCTTAAATTGCTGAGATATTCTCCATCTATTCGAATTAACTTGTCTTCCCAGTCTAGATGCTTAAAGATTTCCTCTAAACATACAGTGAATAGCATTGGGGATGTCGTATCTCCCTGTCTCACACCTCTCCGTATCGGCATTTCTCTGCTTTTCTCATTTAGGAGTAGTTGTGGCTGTGCAATCTTTGTAAATGTTGTTTATGGTTTTCACGTATACGCCAGGTGCCCTTTGCCGTCGTAGAGCTTCTACAACTGCTTGTATTTCTATGGAGTGAAAGGCTTTCTCGTAGTCGATAAACGCCATATAAAGAGGTTTGTTATATTCGGCGTACTTCTCAATCACTATGTTGATAGCGTGGGTGTGGTCCATTGTCGAGTAACCTTTCCTAAAACCAGCTTGTTCTCTTGGTTGGTTAAAGTCGAGGGTTTCTCTTATCCTCGTAGAAATTACTTTTGTAAATAGCTTGTATATTACTGGGAGTAAGCTAATTGGTCTGTAATTCTTTAACTCCTTCATGTCACCTTTCTTATGGATAAGGATTACATTAGCATTTTTTCAACTGCGCGGTACACTACATGTCATGACACATTTCGTGAAGAGCGATGCAAGTTTTTCAAGTAAAATATCTCCTGCGTCTTTGATCAAGTCGGCTGTTATACCATCTTCAGCGGCTGCTTTACCGCGGGACATGCCTTAGGCAGCTTTTTGACTTCGTCAGTGGTTATACATGGAATTTCAGTGTCTTCCTCTGATTCTATTTCTTTTAAGGTTGTATGGTCTGTCTGAGAACTGTACAGTTCAGAGTAGAAATCTTCTGCTATCTTTACAATTTTGTTGAAATTATTGATAACGTTACCTTGTTTATCTTTTAGCGCATGCATTTTGTTTTGTCCTAAGTGCAGTTTCTTTTTGACCGATTTAATCCTGGTGCCCTTTTCTACTGCTTTCTCTATTTCTCTCGTGTTAAAGTTTCTTACATCTCTTTGCCTGGCTTTACTGATCAACTTTCATAGTTCTGCGAATTCAATCTTATCTTTTGGCGAAGTTACTTGCATTTGTTGGCATTTTTTTATTAAGTCCTTAGTAGATTGGGACAACTTACTATTTGTTTGCTTTGCTGTTTTACCCCGCAGTTCTATCGCTGCTTCAAGGATTGTTTTCGTTAAGGTTTTGTTTATTTCTTCTACATCGTCACCATTTTCGCCTAAGCCCTGGAACTTGTTGCTTAGGGCGACCTTAAATTCTTCGTTCTTCGTTCTGATACCTCTAGATTACATTTTTTTCTAGTAAATAATTTAGTTCTTGTTTTCCTTAGGTTACCTCCTTCTTAATTCTTCTGACTGCATCCTTTATGCGGATGATACCACGATATTTTCTAGTGACAAAGATCTTACCAAACTAGTAGCAAAATTAAACACCGATGTCGCAAATCTTGTATCATGGTGCAAAAATAACTTGTTGAAAATCAACCCCGTTAAAACAACTTTTATGTTATTTCATTCGTCCCAAAAAAACGTTACTATAACACCCGAAATATATATCGATAACTGCGTCATTAGCCCATCAAAGTTCATTACTTTTCTAGGTGTCACATTAGATCCTCAACTTAAATATAACATTCATGTAAATTCTGTCATCAAGAAAGCTGCTTTTGGCATCCGCGTACTCATTCGCACAAGACATTGTTTTCAGCAACATATTCTAAAATCACTTCACTACGCTTTCATTAACAGTCATCTTACTTACTGCATTTCATCCTGGGCGAATACCTACACCACACATCTCACATCTCTCATTCATCTTCAGAAAGAGCAGTCCGCATTATCACACATAGTCCGTACACAGCATCAGCAGCACCCCTCTTTAGCTCTCTCGAAATTCTACCGTTAATTTCCATCTTTCAACTGAAACTTTGTATTTTATTATACAGAAGTAGGATCGGTGACATTCCCACTGACATACTTCCCCTAACACATCTTCGCAATTCTAATAACACACGGTTTTCTGAAAATACTAACCTTTTGCTTCCGAAAGTAAACACCAATTACGGAAAAATGACAGCCTTGTTTTCTGCAATTTCATTCTGGAATTCATTACCACTTGTTATTAAATCTAGCCCATCATTACATTGTTTTCGGCGGAATCTCAAACACTTCTTACTAACCACATGCGCCACCTAAATACATATATATATATGTCTATATGAATATGTGCATTTGAGTGCATGCGTGTTATACGTATGTATATGAGTGTATCTATAATATGCATACGCAGCTTATGAAGTTACAAACTGTGTTGGTTAGTGATGTGTATGTGTTACGTTGTTATAATCACCTTATTCAATTATTTATCTGTTCTATCACTGTCGTACTACTATTTGGATTTATATATTTTGAACTACCTTAGGTTTGACTATCTTTCATTACATTCGCTTCATTTTATTCGCTTGCTGTTTTTTCCTTAGTTGCCAATCTTTCTTCTCAATTATTTATACATGTATTAACAGGAGGTCCCCCTGACAGTTTTTACTTTGGGACCTCCTTCTGTATTGTATCAATTTTCTAATTGTACTGTATTATTGTATTGAATATTGAATAAACTTGAAACTTGAAAAAAAAGTACAATCTTCGCCCTTACTAATCTGTGATCGCTGCATTTTATCTTCCCCACTACTTCTGTGTCATCAATTATACCTGGTTGTTCGCACATTATAAAGTCGATTTCATTCTTTGTTTTCCCATTAGGGTTTTTCCACGTCCCCTTCCTATTCTTGTGTTTCTTGAAAAACGTGTTCATTATTCGTAGTCGGTTTCTTTCGCCAAATCGTACGAGCATATCCCCACGGTCATTCCTACAGCCGACGCCGTAGTTGCCAATCGCCTGCTCTCCACTTTGTTTTGTCCCTACTTTCCATAAATGGAAAGTAGGGACAAAACGCTTTGTCCAAAACTTTGTCCATGAACGCATAACGAACATAACTGACAGGTCAATCCATGCAACTCATGAGGGGCATGATTTACATGCCCAAGTCTTGGTGCTCTCCTGGCCGTTTCGTTAAAGGGATGCATACCAAAATCGATACGGCACAACATGAATGCATAACGAACATAACTGACAGGTCATCCCATGCATGTCACCAGGGGCATGATTTACATGCCACAGTCTTGGTGCTCTCCTGCCCGTTTCGTTAAAGGGATGCATACCAAAATCGATACTGCACGACATGAATGCATAACGTACATAACTGACAGGTCATCCCATGCATGTCATCAGGGGCATGATTTACATGCCACAGTCTTGGTGCTCTCCTGCCCGTTTCGTTAAAGGGATGCATACCAAATTCGATACGCCACAACATGAATGCATAACGAACATAACTGACAGGTCATCCCATGCATATCATGAGGGGCATGATTTACATAACCACAGTCTTGGTGCTCTCCTGCCCGTTTCGTTAAAGGGATGCATACCAAAATCGATACTGCACAACATGAATGCATAACGTACATAACTGACAGGTCATCCCATGCATGTCATCAGGGGCATGATTTACATGCCACAGTCTTGGTGCTCTCCTGCCCGTTTCGTTAAAGGGATGCATACCGAAATCGATACGGCACAACATGAATGCATAACGAACATAACTCACAGGTCATCCCATGCATGTCATGAGGGCATGATTTACATAGCCACAGTCTTGGTGCTCTCCTGCCCGTTTCGTTAAAGGGATGCATACCAAAATCGATACGGCACAACATGAATGCATAACGTACATAACTGACAGGTCATCCCATGCATGTCATCAGGGGCATGATTTACATGCCACAGTCTTGGTGCTCTCCTGCCCGTTTCGTTAAAGGGATGCATACCAAAATTCGATACGCCACAACATGAATGCATAACGAACATAACTGACAGGTCATCCCATGCATATCATGAGGGGCATGATTTACATAACCACAGTCTTGGTGCTCTCCTGCCCGTTTCGTTAAAGGGATGCATACCAAAATCGATACTGCACAACATGAATGCATAACGAACATAACTGACAGGTCATCCCATGCATGTCATCAGGGGCATGATTTACATGCCAGTCTTGGTGCTCTCCTGCCCGTTTCGTTAAAGGGATGCATACCAAAATCGATACGGCACAACATGAATGCATAACGAACATAACTGACAGGTCATCCCATGCATGTCATGAGGGGCATGATTTACATGCCACAGTCTTGGTGCTCTCCTGCCCGTTTCGTTAAAGGGATGCATACCAAAATCGATACGGCACAACATGAATGCATAACGAACATAACTGACAGGTCATCCCATGCATGTCATCAGGGACATGATTTACATGCCACAGTCTTGGTGCTCTCCTGCCCGTTTCGTTAAAGGGATGCATACCAAAATCGATACGGCACAACATGAATGCATAACGAACATAACTGACAGGTCATCCCATGCATGTCATGAGGGGCATTATTTGCATGCCACAGTCTTGGCGCTCTCCTGCCCGTTTCGTTAAAGGGATGCATACCAAAATCGATAATGCACAACATGAATGCATAACGAACATAACTGACAGGTCATCCCAAGCATGTCATCAGGGGCATGATTTACATGCCACAGTCTTGGTGCTCTCCTGCCCGTTTCGTTAAAGGGATGCATTCCAAAATCGATACGGCACGACATGAATGCATAATGAACATAACGGATAGGTCATCCCATGCATGTCATGAGGGGCATTATTTGCATGCCACAGTCTTGGCGCTCTCCTGCCCGTTTCGTTAAAGGGATGCATACCAAAATCGATACTGCACAACGTCAATGCATAACGAACATAACTGACAGGTCATCCCATGCATGTCATCAGGGGCATGATTTACATGCCACAGTCTTGGTGCTCTCCTGCCCGTTTCGTGAAAGGGATGCATACCAAAATCGATACGGCACAACATGAATGCATAACGAACATAACTCACAGGTCATCCCATGCATGTCATCAGGGGCATGATTTACATGCCACAGTCTTGGTGCTCTCCTGCCCGTTTCGTTAAAGGGATGCATACCAAAATCGATACGCCACAACATGAATGCATAACGAACATAACTGACAGGTCATCCCATGCATATCATGAGGGGCTTGATTTACATGCCACAGTCTTGGTGCTCTCCTGCCCGTTTCGTTAAAGGGATGCATACCAAAATCGATGCGGCACAACATGAATGCATAACGAACATAACTGACAGGTCATCCCATGCATATCATGAGGGGCATGATTTACATGCCACAGTCTTGGTGCTCTCCTGCCCGTTTTGTTAAAGGGATGCATACCAAAATCGATACGGCACAACATGAATGCATAACGAACATATCTGACAGGTCATCCCACGCATGTCATCAGGGGCATGATTTACATGCCACAGTCTTGGTGCTCTCCTGGCCGTTTCGTTAATGGGATGTATACCAAAATCGATACGGCACAACATGAATGCATGACGAACATAACTGACAGGTCATCCCATGCATGTCATGAGGGGCATGATTTACATGCCACAGTCTTGGTGCTCTCCTGGCCGTTTCGTTCAATGGGATGTATACCAAAATCGATACGGCACAACATGAATGCATAAAGAACATAACTGACAGGTCATCCCATGCATGTCATGAGGGGCATGATTTACATGTCACAGTCTTGGTGCTCTCCTGGCCGTTTCGTTAAAGGAGTGCCTACCGAAATCGATACGGCACAACATGAATGCATAACAAAAATAACTGACAGGTCATGCCATGCATGTCATGAGGGGCATGATTTACATGCTACAGTCTTGGTGTTCTCCTGCCGTTTCGTTAATGGGATGTATACCAAAATTGATACGGCACAACATGAATGCATCATCATCATCATCATCATCAGCCTGTTTAGGTCCACTGCAGGACGAAGGCCTCTCCCAACGATTTCATCTCCACCCTATCCTGAGCGAGTTGGTTCCACTTTATGCCCGCAAACTTTTTAATTTCATCGCTCCATCTAACCTTTTGCCTGCCTCTGTTGCGTTTTCCCTCTCTTGGTATCCATTCCGTCGCTCTTACAGTCCATCTGTTATCTTTCCTCCTCATGAGATGTCCAGCCCAGGTCCACTTCTTTCTTTTAATTGACATAATAATATCGGCTACTCCTGTCTGTTCTCTGATCCATTCTGCTCATTTTTTATCCCTTAGCGTTACCCCTATCATTTTTCTTTCCATTGCACGTTGCGCGCTCCTTAGTTTCATGTCTAATTTTTTCGTTACCCTCCACGTTTCTGCACCGTACGTTAGCACTGGGAGAATGCAGTGATTGAATACTTTTCGCTTTAGTGAGAGCGGTAAGTTTCCAGTCATGATTTCGTAGTTCCTTCCGAATGCGATCCAGCCCATACTTATTCTACGGAGAATTTCTTTTTCATGGTTAGGAGTCCCTGTTATTAACTGTCCCAGGTATGCGTATTCGCTTATACATTGAAAGGGTTCATTGTCGATTTTGAATTCCTGTTCTTTAGCTAGGCCATTGAGCACAACTTTGGTCTTTTTTAATCCAATTTTAATGCTTTCCCTGTTTAGGTCATCAATCATGTTTTGTAGTTCGTCTTCATCATTGCTAAAGAGTACAATGTCGTCTGCAAATCTTAAATTGCTGAGATATTCTCCATCTATTCGAATTACCTTGTCTTCCCAGTCTAGACGCTTAAAGATTTCCTCTAAACATGCAGTGAATAGCATCGGGGATATCGTATCTCCCTGTCTCACACCTCTCCGTATCGGCATTTCTCTGCTTTTCTCATGTAGGAGTAGTGTGGCTGTGCAATCTTTGTAAATGTTGTTTATGGTTTTCACGTATACGCCAGGTGCCCTTTGCCGTCGTAGAGCTTCTACAACTGCTTGTATTTCTATGGAGTGAAAGGCTTTCTCGTAGTCGATAAACGCCATATAAAGAGGTTTGTTATATTCGGCGTACTTCTCAATCACTATGTTGATAGCGTGGGTGTGGTCCATTGTCGAGTAACCTTTCCTAAAACCAGCTTGTTCTCTTGGTTGGTTAAAGTCGAGGGTTTCTCTTATCCTCGTAGAAATTACTTTTGTAAATAGCTTGTATATTACTGGGAGTAAGCTAATTGGTCTGTAATTCTTTAACTCCTTCATGTCACCTTTCTTATGGATAAGGATTACATTAGCATTTTTTCAACTGCGCGGTACAGTACATGTCTTGACACATTTCGTGAAGAGCGATGCAAGTTTTTCAAGTAAAATATCTCCTGCGTCTTTGATCAAGTCGGCTGTTATACCATCTTCAGCGGCTGCTTTACCGCGGGACATGCCTTAGGCAGCTTTTTGACTTCGTCAGTGGTTATACATGGAATTTCAGTGTCTTGCTCTGATTCTATTTCTTTTAAGGTTGTATGGTCTGTCTGAGAACTGTACAGTTCAGAGTAGAAATCTTCTGCTATCTTTACTATTTGTTGAAATTATTGATAACGTTACCTTGTTTATCTTTTAGCGCATGCATTTTGCTTTGTCCTAAGTGCAGTTTCTTTTTGACCGATTTAAACCTGGTGCCCTTTTCTACTGCTTTCTCTATTTCTCTCGTGTTAAAGTTTCTTACATCTCTTTGCCGGGCTTTACTGATCAACTTTGATAGTTCTGCGAATTCAATCTTATCTTTTGGCGAAGTTACTTGCATTTGTTGGCATTTTTTTATTAAGTCCTTGGTAGATTGGGACAACTTACTCTTTGTTTGCTTTGCTGTTTCACCCCCCAGTTCTATCGCTGTTTCAAGGATTGTTTTCGTTAAGGTTTTGTTTATTTCTTCTACATCGTCACTATTTTCGCCTAAGCCCTGGAACTTGTTGCTTAGGGCGACCTTAAATTCTTCGTTCTTCGTTCTGATTACCTCTAGATTACATTTTTTTCTAGTAAATAATTTAGTTCTTGTTTTCTTTAGGTTAAGTACAATCTTCGCCCTTACTAATCTGTGATCGCTGCATTTTATCTTCCCCACTACTTCTGTGTCATCAATTATACCTGGTTGTTTGCACATTATAAAGTCGATTTCATTCTTTGTTTTCCCATTAGGGTTTTTCCACGTCCCCTTCCTATTCTTGTGTTTCTTGAAAAACGTGTTCATTATTTGTAGTCAGTTTCTTTCGCCAAATCGTACGAGCATATCCCCACGGTCATTCCTACAGCCGACGCCGTAGTTGCCAATCGCCTGCTCTCCACTTTGTTTTGTCCCTACTTTCCATTCATGGAAAGTAGGGACAGAACACTTTGTCCAAAACTTTGTCCATGAACGCATAACGAACATAACTGACAGGTCATCCCATGCAAGTCATGAGGGGCATGATTTACATGCCCAAGTCTTGGTGCTCTCCTGGCCGTTTCTTTAAAGGGATGCATCCAAAATCGATACGGCACAACATGAGTGCATAACGAACATAACTGACAGGTCATGCCATGCATGTCATGAGGGGCATGATTTACATGCTACAGTCTTGGTGTTCTCCTGCCGTTTCGTTAATGGGATGTATACCAAAATTGATACGGCACAACATGAATGCATCATCATCATCATCATCATCAGCCTGTTTAGGTCCACTGCAGGACGAAGGCCTCTCCCAACGATTTCATCTCCACCCTATCCTGAGCGAGTTGGTTCCACTTTATGCCCGCAAACTTTTTAATTTCATCGCTCCATCTAATCTTTTGCCTGCCTCTGTTGCGTTTTCCCTCTCTTGGTATCCATTCCGTCGCTCTTACAGTCCATCTGTTATCTTTCCTCCTCATGAGATGTCCAGCCCAGGTCCACTTCTTTCTTTTAATTGACATAATAATATCGGCTACTCCTGTCTGTTCTCTGATCCATTCTGCTCATTTTTTATCCCTTAGCGTTACCCCTATCATTTTTCTTTCCATTGCACGTTGCGCGCTCCTTAGTTTCATGTCTAATTTTTTCGTTACCCTCCACGTTTCTGCACCGTACGTTAGCACTGGGAGAATGCAGTGATTGAATACTTTTCGCTTTAGTGAGAGCGGTAAGTTTCCAGTCATGATTTCGTAGTTCCTTCCGAATGCGATCCAGCCCATACTTATTCTACGGAGAATTTCTTTTTCATGGTTAGGAGTCCCTGTTATTAACTGTCCCAGGTATGCGTATTCGCTTATACATTGAAAGGGTTCATTGTCGATTTGAATTCCTGTTCTTTAGCTAGGCCATTGAGCACAACTTTGGTCTTTTTTAATCCAATTTTAATGCTTTCCCTGTTTAGGTCATCAATCATGTTTTGTAGTTCGTCTTCATCATTGCTAAAGAGTACAATGTCGTCTGCAAATCTTAAATTGCTGAGATATTCTCCATCTATTCGAATTACCTTGTCTTCCCAGTCTAGACGCTTAAAGATTTCCTCTAAACATGCAGTGAATAGCATCGGGGATATCCTATCTCCCTGTCTCACACCTCTCCGTATCGGCATTTCTCTGCTTTTCTCATGTAGGAGTAGTGTGGCTGTGCAATCTTTGTAAATGTTGTTTATGGTTTTCACGTATACGCCAGGTGCCCTTTGCCGTCGTAGAGCTTCTACAACTGCTTGTATTTCTATGGAGTGAAAGGCTTTCTCGTAGTCGATAAACGCCATATAAAGAGGTTTGTTATATTCGGCGTACTTCTCAATCACTATGTTGATAGCGTGGGTGTGGTCCATTGTCGAGTAACCTTTCCTAAAACCAGCTTGTTCTCTTGGTTGGTTAAAGTCGAGGGTTTCTCTTATCCTCGTAGAAATTACTTTTGTAAATAGCTTGTATATTACTGGGAGTAAGCTAATTGGTCTGTAATTCTTTAACTCCTTCATGTCACCTTTCTTATGGATAAGGATTACATTAGCATTTTTTCAACTGCGCGGTACAGTACATGTCTTGACACATTTCGTGAAGAGCGATGCAAGTTTTTCAAGTAAAATATCTCCTGCGTCTTTGATCAAGTCGGCTGTTATACCATCTTCAGCGGCTGCTTTACCGCGGGACATGCCTTAGGCAGCTTTTTTGACTTCGTCAGTGGTTATACATGGAATTTCAGTGTCTTGCTCTGATTCTATTTCTTTTAAGGTTGTATGGTCTGTCTGAGAACTGTACAGTTCAGAGTAGAAATCTTCTGCTATCTTTACTATTTTGTTGAAATTATTGATAACGTTACCTTGTTTATCTTTTAGCGCATGCATTTTGCTTTGTCCTAAGTGCAGTTTCTTTTTGACCGATTTAAACCTGGTGCCCTTTTCTACTGCTTTCTCTATTTCTCTCGTGTTTAAAGTTTCTTACATCTCTTTGCCGGGCTTTACTGATCAACTTTGATAGTTCTGCGAATTCAATCTTATCTTTTGGCGAAGTTACTTGCATTTGTTGGCATTTTTTATTAAGTCCTTGGTAGATTGGGACAACTTACTCTTTGTTTGCTTTGCTGTTTCACCCCCCAGTTCTATCGCTGTTTCAAGGATTGTTTTCGTTAAGGTTTTGTTTATTTCTTCTACATCGTCACTATTTTCGCCTAAGCCCTGGAACTTGTTGCTTAGGGCGACCTTAAATTCTTCGTTCTTCGTTCTGATTACCTCTAGATTACATTTTTTTTTTCAAAAAATTTAGTTCTTGTTTTCTTTAGGTTAAGTACAATCTTCGCCCTTACTAATCTGTGATCGCTGCATTTTATCTTCCCCACTACTTCTGTGTCATCAATTATACCTGGTTGTTGCACATTATAAAGTCGATTTCATTCTTTGTTTTCCCATTAGGGTTTTTCCACGTCCCCTTCCTATTCTTGTGTTTCTTGAAAAAACGTGTTCATTATTTGTAGTCAGTTTCTTTCGCCAAATCGTACGAGCATATCCCCACGGTCATTCCTACAGCCGACGCCGTAGTTGCCAATCGCCTGCTCTCCACTTTGTTTTGTCCCTACTTTCCATTCATGGAAAGTAGGGACAGAACACTTTGTCCAAAACTTTGTCCATGAACGCATAACGAACATAACTGACAGGTCATCCCATGCAAGTCATGAGGGGCATGATTACATGCCCAAGTCTTGGTGCTCTCCTGGCCGTTTCTTTAAAGGGATGCATCCAAAATCGATACGGCACAACATGAGTGCATAACGAACATAACTGACAGGCCATCCCACGCATGTCATCAGGGGCATGATTTACATGCCACAGTCTTGGTGCTCTCCTGCCCGTTTCGTTAAAGGGATGCATACAAAATCGATACGGCACAACATGAATGCATAACGAACATAACTGACAGGTCATCCCATGCATGTCATGAGGGGCATGATTTACATGCCACAGTCTTGGTGCTCTCCTGCCCGTTTCGTTAAAGGGATGCTTACCAAAATCGATACTGCACAACATGAATGCATAACGAACATAACTGACAGGTCATCCCATTACATGCCACAGTCTTGGTGCTCTCTTGCCCGTTTCGTTAAAGGGATGCATACCAAAATCGATACGGCACAACATGAATGCATAACGAACATAACTGACAGGTCATCCCATGCATGTCATGAGGGGCATGATTTACATGCCACAGTCTTCGTGCTCTCCTGCCCGTTTCGTTAAAGGGATGCATACCAAAATCGATACTGCACAACATGAATGCATAACGAACATAACTGACAGGTCATCCCACGCATGTCATCAGGGGCATGATTTACATGCCACAGTCTTGGTGCTCTCCTGCCCGTTTCGTTAAAGGGATGCATACCAATATCGATACGGCACAACATGAATGCATAACGAACATAACTGACAGGTCATCCCGTGCATGTCATGAGGGGCATGATTTACATGCCACAGTCTTGGCGCTCTCCTGCCCGTTTCGTTAAAGGGATGCATACCAAAATCGATACTGCACAACATCAATGCATAACGAACATAACTGACAGGTCATCCCATGCATGTCATCAGGGGCATGATTTACATGCCACAGTCTTGGTGCTCTCCTGCCCGTTTCGTTAAAGGGATGCATACCAAAATCGATACTGCACAACATGAATGCATAACGAACATAACTGACAGGTCATCCCATGCATGTCATCAGGGGCATGATTTACATGCCACAGTCTTGCTGCTCTCCTGCCCGTTTCGTTAAAGGGATGCATACCAAAATCGATACGGCACAACATGAATGCATAACGAACATAACTGACAGGTGATCCCATGCATATCATGAGGGGCATGATTTACAAGCCACAGTCTTGGTGCTCTCCTGCCCGTTTCATTAAAGGGATGCATACCAAAATCGATACGGCACAACATGAATGCATAACGAACATAACTGACAGGTCATCCCACGCATGTCATCAGGGGCATGATTTACATGCCACAGTCTTGGTGCTCTCCTGGCCGTTTCGTTAATGGGATGTATACCAAAATCGATACGGCACAACATGAATGCATGACGAACATAACTGACAGGTCATCCCATGCATGTCATGAGGGGGATGATTTACATGCCACAGTCTTGGTGCTCTCCTGGCCGTTTCGTTAATGGGATGTGTACCAAAATCCATACGGCACAACACGAATGCATAACGAACATAACTGACAGGTCATCCCATGCATGTCATGAGCGGCATGATTTACATGCCATGGTCTTGGTGCTCTCTTGGCCGTTTCTTTAATGGAATGCATACCAAAATTGATGCGGCACAATATGACTGCATGACGAATATAAATGGCAGGTCAAATATGTCAATCATAACATACAGGTCGTGATCGACATGATTTATGTGTCACGGTCTTGGTACATTTGCGGCCGTTTCGTTAACTTGATATATACCAAAATTGGTATGGCGATGCAATGTCTGAGGACCATGGGTGACACGTTCTAAGAACATGAATTTCATGACACGCATGTGATTAGCGTCTTGGTTTACATTCCATGCGTTTCGTAAATGGGTTGTATACCAATACTGCTATGGCACAACACGACCACAAAACGAACGTAAATGACAGGTCATACATTACAATCATGACATGTGTGTCATGATCGGCATGGTGTACATGCCGCAGTCTTGGTGCTCTTGCGGCCGTTTCGGAAACTTATTATGTATGAAAATCGGTATAGCGAGACAATGCATATCGATTTTACGTTCGTGATACGTGCTTCGCATTTCGTCGATTCCGACTGCTCGTGCGATCTGCCATTTTTTTTTCCAATCAGAAGCTCGCTAGCAGACCCTGCCTGCGCCATTCATCGTAGAAAGAGCGTTTCCATAGTCAACGCGCGCCATTCGCTCTCTCTCTCACGAAAGCGGACGATGCTGTGCCGTGAGCACGGACAGACAACGTGGACGGACAAGCCTTGACCCTAAGGCGCTGCGCCCCTAAAAGAGTAAGCTCCAGTTCAAGAAAACGGCTTTAACCTGTTGCCGTGGCGCAGTCCTGCAAGATTTTCTCTGTACGACCCTCTGAAGCGATCATACACACGAGTGGTTAGAGCGTATCGGAGCTCGGTTCACTGCAGCGCTTCCTCAACATTCCGGAAGAGTGCTTGCGTGCTCTCGTGTGCCGTGTCTCGATGGCGTAGTCATCTACGTAGGTACGTTGCTTCTTCTAGGAAAATCCATCCTATATCGTTCTTGGAAGCGCTGAATCATTTAAGTTAATAAATAAAGGAGAATGCTCACTCTTGCCCTAGAAATCTAAGTACCCCTATAAAAGCTGGCAGTGCAAACTTTATCTCTACGCAGGCTTCTGCCAAGTGAACCGTGCTGACGCCTATACATTAATCAGCCGGTCATACAGCACCCCATTAATGAGCATGATCAGGTAAACGTAGCGCTGACACAGTGAAAGGCCGTTGAGGTTCTCGGTTGTCATTCATCATGAAATAAGGGCTGACAGCGTAGAAGACTTCCGCTGCCTATTCGCATTCCTCAGATGATGTCACTGCTCGCGCTGCGTAATTTCATGATGCCAGAATTACGAGCCTTGACGGATTCATTACGCACGGCAAAACACATGAAGGACTGGCATGGTTGGCTGTGCTGTTAGGATATTACCTCCATATGAGGCCCAAGCTCATTTGTGTAATAGAGAGGCGTACAAAAATTAGCGGATGCCATAAATAATTGGGGAGGCTGCGCAGTAGTCCTGTGAAGACAGCCGAAAAAGCGAAGCTGGCGGCGTTCTCCTCCTCCTTTGCCTACTCATTCTCGGTTTCCCGTCTCACGCCTTGCTTCTTGTACTGTACTGTACAAGGCTACGCCATGGCACATAAGTTCTGCAGAAAACCCGCAAGATAAGGCAAAGTCTATAAAAAGGAAAACGAGCACCCGCCCGTTTGTAGCACAAAGCTTCAAGGAAAGACCTGCAGATTTCTCAGAAGCGGAGGTTTTTAGTGGACAGAAAATTCATCCTGGTCCCGGGTGCGAACACCGAACCAGAACCAAGCAATCATGTCTGCAGGATTTCGTTAGGCCCGCGGAGGCAGCACATGGATGAAGGCGAAGTGGTGAAGCCCGTGTACTGTGCGATGTCAGTGCACGTTAAACTTCTGGTGGTCGAAATTCCCGGAGCCCTCCATTGTGGCCTTCCTGATAATCAAAGCGTGGTTTTTCTTACGTGAAAACCCAGAAATCCATCGGGATTAATTTCGTTAAGTCAATTTTGCAAATTATCTGACGAATTTCACTCTCGTAAAACCAACTTTGTTCACCAAAGTACGCGCGCCAAGGCGGAGAGCTTGTATGGTCGGGTGTTCCGGGTTGCTATGGCGGTTGTCTGAAATGATTATCTTCCATGCGGAATTTTACGCGACACCAGTTCCTTATCGTTATGGAATAGGTACCCTTAATGGCAGCGACAGCTTCCTGCCCATGAGAAAGAACAAAAATTGGAGGACCCTTAACTTCGCCTTTAAGAGTTAAACGCAATCCGAAGATAGAAATGCTAAGAGCGCGCGTCTGTCGTTTTAAATGAAAAGGCGCCATGCGGCAATGTGTTCCCTGTCGTAGAACGGCGGAACCATATAGGCTCTGCTGTAGTCGCACTCCGTCTCGGAGGCCATGGTAGTCGGGACATGTTTTTCACAATGTCTCACAGATGGCAGCACATTATCTAACGTTTGCTGTTTGCTTGATATGCTTAGTAAAGTTTATTCCTCCTAAAAAAATTGCCGAGCCCCGCCACTGTGTTCTAGTGGTTATGGCACTCGGCTGCAGATCCGAAGGTCGCGGGATCGAATCCCGGCCGCGGCGGCTGCATTTCGATGGAGGTGAAATGTTGAGGCCCGTGTGCTGTGCGATGTCAGTGCACGTTAAAGAACCCCAGGTGGTCGAAATTTCCGGAGACCTCCACTACGGCGTCCCTATAATCAGAGCTGGTTTTGGGACGTAAGCCCCATAAATTAATCATTACAAATCGCCGAATGGGCTCATTTTCTTCGTGACATCTGCCGAACAAAATGCGTTAAGGAGACTCCTTCCACTACATGACACTTATGTGGTGTTTTTTTCCGAGGAAGTTCCAAGTAACATCGTGGCTTTGTGGTAGGACACTTGCTTGCCACGCAAACGGCCCGGGTACGATCCTCAATGGGATCGAAGGTTTCTATTCTTTATTTTATTTGCATCTTTCTCGATATTTCGTTCACGGAGAGGGACCGACACCGACGGCGGTATTTCTGCGGAACGAGCTCTCTAACGCTATCCGTTAAATGTATGAAAATATTGCATGGCTACTGTGCTGTCTTTCGGCGAGGGTCTCTGGGTAGACGGTGGGAAAATATTAAAGCTGGTTCATTCATTCATTTGCTTCGAATTATTGGCGCAATGGTATCTAATAGGGAGCCTACTTGACTGCCTTTTGATGTAGGCTCCCCAGTATCTAAGGCCAAAGAGCGCCAGTACAGTCAAATCAAACGGGTGAGGCACAATGTGTTTCCGTAACCGCGGATGTTAACCATCTCAGTTGAGTGAATGGACACTTAGGGCATGGCTCAAGAAAGCAAAATTCGAGTACATCATCAAGCTTGTTTTTTAAAGACGATTGTCTTTCTTGGGATACTTGAACGCAGAAATTTCGGTCTGTCTTTCTGTTTGTTTGTCTGCAACGCCATTCAGCCATCCGGTTAAAGTTTAATCTCTTGCCTACGCCCAGCCATCTTGCACTGGTAGCTGCGTTGATACTTGTGAACACTGACGATCAAAAAGGAAATATTACGCATATCTAAGGCGCCATATCAATAGATAAGTATTAGGTGGTGTGTTCCTTTACTAGAAAATACATAAATACGTAATTCAAAATATCCTAGTGTTTCTTAGGCTGCGCTAAAAATGCGACGCTATGCACGAAAGAGGCCTGGCCAAAGGCCACGACTTGGTGCTGCCACCTGGGCGTTTCCCAGGTATTCTGCACAAGTTCATGTTTCCCGACGGCGCTGCCAGATGGCGTCAATATCTCACACAGCGTAGTACGGCCGGGAGAAGACTACCATATTTCGACGACATTTGCAGCGAAGCACGCAGATACGCGGTCATTTTTGTTTTTTCTTCACTGATTGGATGGGAGTGGTGCGTGCACACATGGGCTTTTAGCCTTTCACTTCCACCATGCGCTAGTTGCACATGTTGCGAGATCCTTCATAGCCTGTGAGTCACGTATTGTTCTTTACAAGACGCTGCATCTCTTGACTTAGTGGTTAATCAACCTACTTTCGGAGGACAACATCGCGTGCACTTGCTGTGGCTGCGTCCTCATATTCTTTTGCTCCAAATTCCTATGGCCGAATTGCGCCGCGATTAGATGTACCACACAAACCGTCAGCCCCTCCTTCTATGGACCTTTCCTGTATGAAGCTAGTGGGGTCCGTGGGGCCCCACTAGTGAGGACCCCACTAGCTTCATACAGGAAAGGTCCATAGAATAATAGTGCAGTGCTTTCACGCACTAGAGGTAAACCCAGCAAGCTTTAAAAAGCAATACGAGCAACGGTTTACACAGTAGTCGGAATATTTTAGTGCCCTTGCCTGTGGGCCTTGGTTTTTTTTCCTACACCTGCTTTATGGCATAGAGGCTTACCGCCACTGCTGAAACCTGAGTCGATATAGTGCAGAATAGTGAATATAAGAATAATTATAATAATATTAATTTCTCGGGTTTCATGTCCCAAAACCACGACATGATTGCTAGAAACGCCGGCCTCCGGCTATTCAAGCCATATGGAGTCATTAACCGTGCACTGACATTGCACAGTGCAGGGGGCCTGAACATTTGCTCTCCATCGAAATGCAGCCACCGCGGCCGGGATTCGATCCCGCAATCCTTTAAATCAGCAGCCGAGATTGCCAATCATATATGCTGCGTGGTCCTGTCGTGGTCCTGTCGTATGCCTTTAAGTACACCGAGTACGAGTAGCTCAGTAAAAGTGTGGAACACGCAGACGCGTCCGCTGGAAAACGAATGTTTCCGAGCAGCGCACGTACGCCTTCAATTAACACAACTGCGCAGTACGCCGATGCAATTGCTACGGGCCTTTGGAGTTAGGCAGCGGCATTATAAGGGCGAAGTTATGGTGTTTCCTATAACAGTGGACCGTATTGTGGGCAGCCATGTGGCGTTATCGCATCGTGGAGTGCGGCCACAATCAGTCGCGCATGGTTGTCTCAGAATGTGCATTCCAGCACTTGAACAAATGGCGTGGTGTACTGTGTTGGACAGGAATCATATCGGTGTTGTGCATTGTGTCTGTCCATCCTCGCTTTCTTAATAAAGGAGCCCTTTACAACAACGGAGCTAACGGTGCTTCATGCGTGTAGGCATTCAGAAATTATGTGTACTAGCCACGGCCCCACTTGAATCGCATCACACGCGTCTTCACATAAGCCAGAGATTGGCAACACCTGCGGCGCATATCCGAATACTTCACGTTGAACATTTGGTGTATGGGGCGCACGCCATTGCAGTTCCCTTAATGGTGACGTACATGACCAGTCTGTCATGAGAGTAGTGTAAATATTTTCGTCACATGTTCGTAGCCTACCATCCAAATCTTCCGGCATATCGGGTGAACGTGACGGCCAGGGTAGCGCCGAGACGTAGGCAGATAGATAGATAGATAGATAGATAGATAGATAGATAGATAGATAGATAGATAGATAGATAGATAGATAGATAGATAGATAGATAGATAGATACTCAAGTTCGCCAACAAATGCTTCGCATTTAGTACTTCTCGCATTCACGTGGAAAGATGCTCAAAACAACAGCCTAAATTCTAGCTTAAGATTCTTTTTGTACAGTTGGCGCCCCACGTGCATGAGAGACCTCTAAATTGTGCAACCGTTCTTATGAGCGTCAACGTAAGTATGTGCGAGATAAATCACATGTTAAAAATGCCGGAGGAGAATACATCCGAATAAACTAAGCGGAATTATGAAAGCCAGATCGTGGCAGCAATAAACGCTCACGCACACGTATTTCTGCGTTGTCGAAAAACAGCAGTGGTGTCCTGAACATAACACCTTAGTTCTGCGAACATTATGCAAGATATTATAATAATGCAGGTTTAAACGTAAGCACCGCTTATAAAACCCATATAGCTTTACGGTGCTTTGCAACGGCACAGCTGTTGCGCGAGCGTAAGCACATAATTCTGCGAACGCTAAATGATGCGCACGTGTTCCACCCTGCAGAATGTGGCACATTGCCTAACAAATGTGCTGTTCTATACATACTGCTGTTTTTGATGCGGCTGTTGAATGTGGCGCATTACCTAATAAATCTCTAGCTTTAACCATAATGCTGTCATTTCAATGTTAATGAAGGCTATGCCTTCAGTAGGTACGGCCGGGTAAATCTACGGTAAAATCCATATTTTGCAAAAATGTGAAGCTTGCATTAGCGCGCTGCCGCGGACAGCCGCGATCCTAACCAGGTCGACATCCATAAACATTCGTTATGTACTTTTCACGAAATGTTTCCCACTACCGTCTAACCGGGAAAAAAATTTCCACTCCCCCACCCAAATTTGACAAGCCTCAGGATAGCACATTCGGACTTCTCCAAACCCGTTCGTATCCCACTCCTCGGTCTCTTAATAGGATAGACCCCGATCGCTCACAGTCGTGCCCCAAATGCGGCCATGACTCATGCTCATTTGATCACATGCTCTGTCTGTGCGCAGCTCTTAATGCCTCTCCTCCCATACGAAGGAGCAATGGAGGAATCACTGAAAAGTAATGATCTCCACACTCAATTCCTGGCCGTCCAGAGGGCCCACGACGTCACAACGGAACTTCGCCTTCCACTCACAACGTGGGCGGAGCCACCAACTTCGTCTGGGGGACCCTGGTTCCCCAGATACGAGTTCCTCAGGGCTCAAACTTCTTGTCGTGTCATGTCTTGCATTAGTGGCTCAAGGGTAGCGAAGTAGTGGATATTCTGGACGTTTGGCTGGTTCCGCTTTGTCTCCGGCACAGCCGCATTTCGTCATACTCCAAGCTTCGAGAAACGGCTCGCAAGCAGCGCGGGGCCCAGCAAATGCTTCTAGAAGGTTCGCACCAAGCTCACGCATAACGTTGGCGTCGAAGCAGAGGCGGTGACAGACGTGGCACGCATGCCCTCGGATTGACGCCGTCCCACCTTTTTGACATATAAAACTATGCGTTTGTGCATAGGTTCGTGCCATGAAAGGACGTTCTGCGGCGGACGATAATGATTATTGTAAACCTCTTATATGGCGCTCGACCACTCAGGGCGATAGGTCAAGAATCAGGCTGCAGTGGTGAGATTCACTCTGGGGTTGTTTTAAGAGGGACTGAGCCAAGAAGAAGAAATGAGCGACCGAAAGAAAGGAAGAAAACTGAACTGCCCAGTAGCCAGAATAACAGGTGCAATGGAAGGAATGTTAGAATATTGAAACTTCTCGATATGAAGACCACAGCGATTAATTTTGGCACAAGGTGGACTTGGAAGGAAAAGAAGTATAATATAATCGGCAAGGAAATATTTTTGTTTCATTTAAGAAGTCGAAGACTACGGAGCAGACACCCCTACGACAGTACCCGTATACAGTCGCTAGCAATGAAAAAAAAAATTACTGGAATTTTCATTTCTATCCCCATCTTACGAAGTGGAGTTTCGAGGAACCTTTTTCTCTGGCGGGAACATCTGAGACAGACCAATGAGAACCGGCCTTTGTATTCGATTACATTGCAAAGTAGACATAATGTGAACGTCGGTAGACCTATTCTCGGCAAGTAAGGTTCAGATGCAGCCTTAGACAGCGTAATCTGGTGAATGAATCTTCTAATTTCCGCGACGTGCTCCACTGTTTATCACAGAAAAATCTTAAATGTTCAAAGTCTCTAAATCTGTCTAGACAGGAGTGAAGTTCACCTTGTAAACAAGCGTTTCGATGCCGCAATGGTGTCACGTGACCAGTGCCACCTAATACGAGCACTGTAGGACCACTCAAAGATGATGTGCCTAATGAGCGTGCCATTCCATTTAGATATGACAAGCAGTGACGTGTCGCCTATAGCAGACTAATAGTTTGCAATTAATGAATGAAACATGTTGAGGAGATCTGAATTTCTTACCGCGTGGAGAGCGGAGGGTACTGAACAAGAGTGTGTAATTATATCTGCTGCGGAATCAAGCTAGGAAACTTTAGAAAGCGCTAACACAATACCCGAAATCTCATCCATAAGAACGGGAGTGTAATCTGGAATTCTCAATGAGAAGGACCAGGCAAGAGAAGGGGAGAAAATTTCCTCTCCAGCCTTTTGCTTTAATACTGATGCGTCTGGCGCCGCCACAGTGGCCTAGTGACTATGGTACTCGGCTGCTGATCCGAGCGTCATTGGATCGAATCCCGGCCGCAGCTGCTACATTTTCATGGACGAGAAATGTTGAGGGCTGTGTGCTGTGCGATGTCAGTGCACGTTAAAGAATCTGAGGTGGTCAAAGCTTCCGGAGTCCTCCACTACAGCGTCTCTCGTAATCAGAACTGGTTCTGGGATGTAAAACCCCACAAAACAACAACCGATGCGTATGTCCCTATAATTATACTTACGCCTAGTTGAGCAAGGTAATCCTTTAATTGGCTATATAAATACCGAAAAGATATTTGTGTGTCTGTGTCATGAAACTCAATATGTAGGCGTAATCAGCGATTTAATGCTGCTTCGGTATGTCTGATTTGTACCTTCAGGGACTGTAGCTCGCTTATACGAGTACAATCAGAGGAGTATGGCGCCTCGACAACTGTGTTCACAATATGAGTTGCTTTCAATCATGAAAACGCACGTTGATCTTCTTTAATAAGAATTGTAGATCTTTAAAATGTTCGAAGCGTAAGAGTTTCGAACCTAGTTCGCAAGCATACTAAGCGCGCCTATGTACAAATTATTATTTGCTACGAAGCTTGCGACGCCAAGGCACAAACGCAACACTTTCCTCTCTAATAGCATTAGAGACCTAATTTATAAGCTCCGCTTCCAGGGAATAAGTTGCATCCGAATTCTCTAATGGGCCGCACATACATTTTGTAAGCCATTATCAGTGTTTCTACAAAATCCCGTTCTAAGCATCCCAAGTTTTCGTATCCATCCCATAGGGCTTGTCGCTTTTACCGCCGCATGTTCAATGTGAGCGTTTAAATTCAGTATCCATTAAATGCGATGCCCAAGTATTCCAAAGAATCTGCCTGGGAAATGAACTCTTGACGATACAAGATTGAGATGCTCACAAGGTCATTAACAGAGAAAGCAAGAAGAGCACGTTTATTAGCATTTCACGACATATGTATACACTGACGCCATATATCTAAGATATTCAGGTACTTCTGTGGTGTCGCATTTAGTGCATGTAAATCATAATCGGCCACGAAGAACGCAATTTTATCCGCATGTACACATAACTGCACATCCTGCTGGAGAGGAATCGAGCTCAGAAATATATTGAACAAGACCGGACATAGCCCATCCATCTCCTTGGGGCGCCGCGTTTCTGCTTATACCTGTGGATATATGCAAACACGATGAAAGCAAAAATTCTTTCACTCAAAAATTCTGAAACCCGATTGTTAAAAATTTGAGAATACGTAAT
>JABSTT010002870.1:0-28925 GCA_013339685.2 Hyalomma asiaticum
ATGCGCCCCCGATCGAATCGAACGAAACTGGCGAATAAGAAATGTCGTATTTTAAGCCGATTTTGATTAATTTAACAAGGCTATGGCTTGGTATTTCGAGAAATTGGCGCGCCCGATCGAATCGAACGAAACTGGCTGGATAAGAGAATGTCGTATTTTAGCCGATTTTGATTAAGTTACCAAGGCTTAGCTTGGTATTTTCGAGAAATATGCGGCCTGATCGAATCCAACGATAATGGTGAGGAATAAGAGAATGTCGTCTTTTAGCGATTTGAATTAATTACCAAGGCTATAGACTTGGATTTTCGAGAAATATGCGACCCGATCGATCGAACGAAAACGGCTGGAATAAGAGAAATGTCGTTTTTAGCCCGATTTTGATTAATTACCAAGGCTATAGACTTGGATTTTCGAGAAAAATAGGGAACGCCGATCGAATCGAACGAGATGGCTGCAATAAGAGAATGTCTTATTTAGCCGATTTTGATAATTTACCAAGGCTATAGACTTGTAATTTCGACGAAATATTTGCGCCCCCCGATCAATCGAACGAAACTGGCTGGAATAAGAGAATGTCGTATTTTAGCCGATTTTGATTAATTTACCAAGGCTATAGACTTGGTATTTTCGAGAAAAATGCGCCCCCGATCAAATCGAACGAAACTGGCTGGAATAAGAGAATGTCGTATTTTAGTCGATTTTGATTAATTTGCCAAGGCTATAGACTTGGTATTTCGAGAAAAATGCGCCCCCGATCAAATCGAACGAAACTGGCTGGAATAAGAGAATGTCGTATTTTAGTCGATTTTGATTAATTTGCCAAGGCTATAGACTTGGTAATTTCGAGAAAAATGCGCCCCCGATCAAATCGAACGAAACTGGCTGGAATAAGAGAATGTCGTATTTTAGTCGATTTTGATTAATTTGCCAAGGCTATAGACTTGGTAATTTCGAGAAAAATGCGCCCCCGATCAAATCGAACGAAACTGGCTGGAATAAGAGAATGTCGTATTTTAGTCGATTTTGATTAATTTCCAAGGCTATAGACTTGGTATTTTCGAGAAAAATGCGCCCCCGATCAAATCGAACGAAACTGGCTGGAATAAGAGAATGATCGTATTTTAGCGATTTTGATTAATTTGCCAAGGCTATAGACTTGGTATTTTCGAGAAATATGCGCCCCCGATCAAATCGAACGAAACTGGCTGGAATAAGAGAATGTCGTATTTTAGCCGATTTTGATTAATTTACCAAGGCTATAGACTTGGTATTTTCGAGAAAAATGCGCCCCCGATCAAATCGAACGAAACTGGCTGGAATAAGAGAATGATGTATTTTAGTCGATTTTGATTAATTTACCAAGGCTATAGACTTGGTATTTTCGAGAAAAATGCGCCCCCGATCAAATCGAACGAAACTGGCTGGAATAAGAGAATGTCGTATTTTAGTCGATTTTGATTAATTTCCAAGGCTATAGACTTGGTATTTCGAGAAATATGCGCCCCCGATCAAATCGAACGAAACTGGCTGGAATAAGAGAATGTCGTATTTTAGTCGATTTTGATTAATTTCCAAGGCTATAGACTTGGTATTTTCGAGAAAATGCGCCCCCGATCAAATCGAACGAAACTGGCTGGAATAAGAGAATGACGTATTTTAGCCGATTTTGATTAATTTACCAAGGCTATAGACTTGGTATTTTCGAGAAAAATGCGCCCCCGATCAAATCGAACGAAACTGGCTGGAATAAGAGAATGTCGTATTTTAGCCGATTTTGATTAATTTGCCAAGGCTATAGACTTGGTATTTTCGAGAAAAATGCGCCCCCGATCAAATCGAACGAAACTGGCTGGAATAAGAGAATGTCGTATTTTAGTCGATTTTGATTAATTTGCCAAGGCTATAGACTTGGTATTTTCGAGAAAAATGCGCCCCCGATCAAATCGAACGAAACTGGCTGGAATAAGAGAATGTCGTATTTTAGTCGATTTTGATTAATTTACCAAGGCTATAGACTTGGTAATTTCGAGAAATATGCGCCCCCGATCAAATCGAACGAAACTGGCTGGAATAAGAGAATGACGTATTTTAGTCGATTTTGATTAATTTACCAAGGCTATAGACTTGGTATTTTCGAGAAATATGCGCCCCCGATCAAATCGAACGAAACTGGCTGGAATAAGAGAATGTCGTATTTTAGTCGATTTTGATTAATTTACCAAGGCTATAGACTTGGTATTTTCGAGAAAATGCGCCCCCGATCAAATCGAACGAAACTGGCTGGAATAAGAGAATGTACGTATTTTAGTCGATTTTGTTTAATTTGCCAAGGCTATAGACTTGGTATTTTCGAGAAAATAGCGCCCCCGATCAAATCGAACGAAACTGGCTGGAATAAGAGAATGTCGTATTTTAGTCGATTTTGATTAATTTACCAAGGCTATAGACTTGGTATTTCGAGAAATATGCGCCCCCGATCAAATCGAACGAAACTGGCTGGAATAAGAGAATGTCGTATTTTAGTCGATTTTGATTATTTTCCAAGGCTATAGACTTGGTATTTTCGAGAAAAATGCGCCCCCGATCGAATCGAACGAAACTGGCTGGAATAAGAGAATGTCGTATTTTAGCGATTTTGATTAATTTACCAAGGCTATAGACTTGGTATTTTCGAGAAATATGCGCCCCCGATCAAATCGAACGGTATTTTCGAGAAAAATGCGCCCCCGATGGAATCGAATCAAACTGGCTGGAATAGAGAATGACGTATTTTAGTGGATTTTGATTAATTTCCAAGGCTATAGACTTGTATTTTCGAGAAAAATGCGCCCCCGATCAATCGAACGAAACTGGCTGAATAAGAGAATGTCGTATTTTAGCCGATTTTGATTAATTACCAAGGCTATAGACTTGGTATTTTCGAGAAAAATGCGCCCCCGATCAAATCGAACGAAACTGGCTGGAATAAGAGAATGTCGTATTTTAGTCGATTTTGATTAATTTGCCAAGGCTATAGACTTGGTAATTTCGAGAAAAATGCGCCCCCGATCAAATCGAACGAAACTGGCTGGAATAAGAGAATGTCGTATTTTAGCCGATTTTGATTAATTTGCCAAGGCTATAGACTTGGTATTTTCGAGAAAAATGCGCCCCCGATCAAATCGAACGAAACTGGCTGGAATAAGAGAATGTCGTATTTTAGCCGATTTTGATTAATTTACCAAGGCTATAGACTTGGTATTTTCGAGAAATATGCGCCCCCGATCAAATCGAACGAAACTGGCTGGAATAAGAGAATGTCGTATTTTAGTCGATTTTGATTAATTTACCAAGGCTATAGACTTGGTATTTTCGAGAAATATGCGCCCCCGATCGAAATCGAACGAAACTGGCTGGAAATAAGAGAATGTCGTATTTTAGCCGATTTTGATTAATTTACCAAGGCTATAGACTTGGTATTTTCGAGAAATATGCGCCCCCGATCGAATCGAACGAAACTGGCTGGAATAAGAGAATGTCGTATTTTAGCCGATTTTGATTAATTTACCAAGGCTATAGACTTGGTATTTTCGAGAAAAATGCGCCCCCGATCGAAATCGAACGAAACTGGCTGGAATAAGAGAATGTCGTATTTTAGTCGATTTTGATTAATTTACCAAGGCTATAGACTTGGTATTTTCGAGAAATATGCGCCCCCGATCGAAATCGAACGAAACTGGGCTGGACTAGAGAATGTCGTATTTTAGTCGATTTTGATTAATTTCCAAGGCTATAGACTGGTATTTCGAGAAAAATGCGCCCCGAGCAATCGAACGAAACTGGCTGAATAAGAGAATGTCGTATTTTAGTCCGATTTTGATTAATTTCCAAGGCTAATAGACTTGGTAATTTTCGAGAAAATGCGGCCCCGATCGAATCGAACGAAACTGGCTGGAATAAGAGAATGTCGTATTTTAGACGATTTTGATAATTTACCAAGGCTATAGACTTGGTATTTTCGAGAAATATGCGCCCCCGATCTAATCGAACGAAACTGGGCTGGAATAAGAGAATGTCGTATTTTAGTCGCGATTTTGATTAATTTACCAAGGCTATAGACTTGGTATTTTCGAGAAAAATGCGCCCCCGATGCGAATCGAACTAAACTGGCTGGAATAGAGAATGTCGTATTTTAGCGATTTTGATTAATTTACAAGGCTATACGACTTGGTATTTTCGAGAAATATGCGCCACCGATACAAATCGGCCGAAACTGGTGCAATAAGAGAAGTCGTATTTTAGTCGATTTTGATTAATTTACAAAGGCTATAGACTTGGTATTTTCGAGAAATATGCGCCACCGATAGACTTGGTATTTTCGAGAATAATGTGCCCCCGATCGAATCGAACGAAACTGGCTGGAATAAGAGAATGTCTCTTTGTTGTTGTTGTAGTGTTGTTGTTGTTGTTGTTGTTGTTGTTGTTGTAGTTGTGTGTGTTGTTGTTGTGTTTTGTTGTTGTTGTTGTTTGTTTTTGTTGTTGTTTGTTGTTGTTGTGTTGTTGTTGTGTTGTTGTTGTTGTTGTTGTTGTGTTGTTGTTAACGAACGTCTTTCATGCTGTGCTTAACAGCTTGGCTGTTAAAAGCAATAGTCGACGGCTATCCGAAACAATCCAATATTCGCACACCCTTACTTTCTTGTATTGCGGCACGGATTAATCGTCGCGTGTCTCAAAACAAGGAAGTCGCAATCACGGAAGGCGCCTGTTGCAGGAATTTCCTTTATCATTTTAACTACCCTCTTCAGACGTCCACACGCCGTTTATTTTTCCATCCAAAAGAGAAACAAACGTGTATTCGACGTACCTGGAGGATCTTGCAGTTCGTCGCCGGACACACAGACTCTTCCATCTCGAGGTCATTGTCACGGAAGTACTCACGCACGCACTCTTTTACGAACTCGACGCCGACGACGCGGTGTCCCAGGTCACGGAACCTGCGCGTCAAGAAAGTGAAATCTCTTTTCCTGCCTTTTAAGGCGACAGCATTAGGGAACTCGTGTTATAGAAAATGTGTGCGCCAATGGTGGAAATAAAAATCTCGAGCTGCTGCCGCTACCGCTGTGTTCCCGAAGCAGCCGACCGAGCCCTGCGCCGTGGCACAGGTTCGTTAGTGAACGAAAGCCAATTTTTCAAAGTAAAATTCGTCAGAAGAATTCTAAACTACGTGTTCAACTGCTCGTTAGAGCTCGACCAAAATAATTCCGTATACGCTTCTACTTGTGTAACTACTACAATCGCACAGCAAGTGTGTCTGCCATGAACACCAGAGTTTCACTAACGCCGCTTTCCTCGTCGCAAAATTGCACGTTTAGTGCTTTATCGCAAACTTTTCTATCATTCAACATTCCCCAACCATCTCATTTATTTTCACCACAGCACGTATCGCCCCATATCGATCATCGTTACAAGGTTGGGCTTGAATCGTGTCACACTGAAACTTTCTTTCAATCGTTTATTCCTTTTTGTCCACTGTATGGAAGCACCTTCCTACAGATCTCGCATCTGTAGGAAGGTGCTTCTCGGTGGAAGGTGCATCTGTAGGAAGGTGATCTCGCATCAATTCATGGTAGCCGCTTATTTCGAGTAGCTTTAGATGACATCGTGTAGTCGAGTCCACTCTGTAACCGAAGCCTTTTCTTTTTTCTAGCTGTTTTCACGTTGGCGAATTCTCTTTAATCTCTTATCTCTTATAGAATTTTCTGTATTCTTAGCTAAACGTGTATAATGAGATGCCTTTGCACCAAAACGTTCTGCTTTTTCTGCTGTAACAACTCCCCTCTTTAATGCCTCTGGCTCTGAGGGTAATAGTAAGTTAACTAATCAATCAATTAACTAATTAATTAAAGGTAGCACGTACTACATGCATGATAGTTAGGAGCCGATGCGAACGCGGCCGGAGGATGCTATAGCGTTCTCTCCTACAAACGAAGCTTGAAGGTAAATATGTTCTTTATAAAGTTTTGTCTTGTTTATAAAGTTATAATTCACTATTAAAAAGTAAAAAGGTGAAGTGCTTCAGATTGAAAACATATATTTCGAGAACCCGAATGTCGGTAATTTCAGCATTGTATGTTCATATTAAAGGTGAAAATGAATGTCTCAATTTTCAAATTCGCCCCGGGTTTTGAAGTTGTGAACTCCCCGGGTGCGAGCGATGCAATAATGTTTGGCTGAAATGTTCCCCCGACCGATAGACACCGTTTCCTGACATTGTTCAAAAAGTGTCGCAGGGCCCGCTTCGAGAAGCCACATCTAACGAGTCTGAAATACTGGGCCTGTTCTAGCACTGCATTCGCCTCCGTTCAGCACTTATAGTCACTGCAGCCCCGCCACGGTGGTCTAGTGGCTATAGTACTCGGCTACTGATCCGAGGGTGGCGGGACCGAATCCCGGCCGCGGCGGCTGCATTTCGATGGGGGCGAAATGTTGAGGCCCGTGTGCTGTGCGATGTCAGTGCACGTTAAAGAACCCCAGGTGGTCGAAATTTCCAGAGCCCTCCACTACGGCGGCTCATAATCACAGCGTGGGATTGGGACTTTAAACCACGTAAATAAATCATCATCAAGGTGACTGCAGTGTGTGTGAAACTGGAAGCCGATCTGCGCTTCAATTGAGGCTCATCGCCTAGTGAGAATTCAACGTTGCCTTCTGCGCCGGGCCCCGAGAACCTGTGCATTTCCCATGTACAACCACTCAGAATTGGAGGTATGCTTAGAGGCTGTGCATTCCAAATGGCGCGCCGTGCTCGCTGTAAAACAGGATACGCCACACCTGTGCGAGGCAGCGAATAAACGCCCCTTAACGTGTTTTGCGTCAAGTACAAATACGTAGGGATGCCGCACAACAATCCACATAGGTAACGCACGCTTTTTAGTACAAAGGTGGTCACCGGGGCGCAGTGCTATTTTCTTAGATGCGAAGCAGCTTATGGCGGAGTTCAATCCGGTGGTGGTGGTGGTGGTGGTATGCGGTGTGACCACCCTTACTGCGCATGCGCAAACCCTCTGCACACACCTCCTCTCCGCTCCCCCTCTCCACGTACCTCCTCTCCGAACGGCGCGCGTTGACTATGGAAACGCTCTTTCTTCGATGATGTTGATGATTGATGATTGTGGTTCGGTTAGGAAAGGACGCTAATTTCTGCAGCCCATGTAGGGAGCACGGCTAAGCGTCCGGGGGGGTGGGGGAAAGGGAGTGAAAGAGATAGAGAGGAGAGAAAGGCCGTAGTGGAAGGCTCCGGAAATTTACACCACCTGGGGTTCTTTAACGTGCACTGACAACGCACAGTACACGGGCCTCTGGCATTTTCGCCTCCATCGAAAATGCGACCATCGCGATGAACGCTTTACCAGCTCGCAAGGAACGAGAACGCGCCCTCACCCATGAGAGACAACGCTGACGCAGGCGGCGTCTGCTAGCGTCAAACCGATGCAAACACGACACCTAGTCAAACCGATGCAAACGCATTGTGCACACCCCTTGCTACTTCGAATCGCCTCATGGTCCCCTTTAGCAGAAGATGGTGTAATTTTTTTTTACCTTCTTTCCTATGTATACCAGCCTATTGAAGCCAGATAACAGAGCCAGAAGTTATTTGGCAGGGAAATATTTAGACCAAGATACTTCTTTGCTAAGGTGCATAAACTAGCGAAGATATAAGACATTGCGACAGATCTCAAAGCTTTGTGGGAAGGAATGTCGCGCGAAGCAGTCAGCGGGAGAAATTTCTCACGCCGAATTTGTTTTGCATTCAGCCTAGTGTAACTAGTAGACTAAACGTCGCTGTATAAATTCATAAACAAATATATTAACAAATATAACAAATCTGAGTAGCTTTGGGATAATAACGTCGGCTTAGCAGGCACGTCGACTGTGCTGTGACGTCTCAAGGGTTGTCATGAGGGTCGCAGGAAACTAAATGAATTCTACGTCATTCCTTATCGGATGTAAATTTGTACTTAATGATACCACCAATGGAGAAATAACCTTGAAGGCCTTTGCGGTCATCGCCAATCCCCTGCATTGGGTATGTGCCATTCAAGAAAGGAAAGGAAGAAGCAGCACACTGCTGGCGCCCAAGTTCCGTGAAGGAAAACGAACATTGCTATAAAAGCTAATCATGCTCTGAAACTTCCTGTGTTAAGTCTCTGGCTTCCTTGCGACGCTATGTAGGTCTTGCTTACCGATAGAAAGCTATGCAGGCGTGAGCAGACGCTGTCAGATGTCTGTGACGTCGTGCGTTTGAGCGCTGGAACTTAAAAACGGCGTCGCCACCCGATTTTTTTTTTTTTGCGCGTTTCCTAGTTCACCGAGGGTCTTGTCCTCGCAAGATTGGTGTTCTTGGTGGTGTGAAAGGATAACCTACTAATACGAGAAATATTGTTTTTCACGTTTATTTTATTTATTTATTTAGGCACACTGTTGGCCCGGAGGCCGTTACAGGGGTGGGGTACAGCACAGAAAATAATAATAATAAAATAAATAATATAATGCACATTATAGACAGTGCACGCAAATTATACATCAAATACTGTCATACATTCATAAAACACGAGGGAACTAGCAGCAGTACAAATAGAACAGCAATAAACAGAGGCAATGAACACAGTCCTCTTATATCTAACATAATGTACAAAATTTTGTTTAGGACATGATTTGCTTCAGCTTGTTTTCAAGTTGCGTTTCGGTATCACTTTGTATAATAGTGGTTGGTGGTCTGTTCCATTCATTTATTGTTCTGGGGAAAAAAGAATTGGCGTATGTATTAATGAAACTTTTGTGTTCTGAGCAGCCACTCGCACTCCGGCATAGTAGGCGAACAAAGATTTACCTTAAAATAACGGAAAAAATTTGAAGGGTAGAATTCTGGGGAAAGAATTCCCCGGAAGGGAAAAACTACGTCGATTGCACTGAGTGCCGCAACTGGAACACGCTGCCGATACCCGAGGAGCGGTCAGCTGTGCAGAGTAGACCCACGTAATGGGCAGGAAAACGACAGCAGAGAGGGCAAACAAAGGATGACTCTCAATGATTTCTATTCACAAAGGTGTTGAGACAGAACAACCACGATAGAAGAGAAAAGCCAAGGCGATAGCTTGAAGCGAAAGCAGAACATTAGACAAAATCCAGAGTAGTGGGAAGTAGCACGGAATCGTACAAACTATGGGAAGCAAATGCTCCGTTATCAGCTACCATCACAGCTAAACCGGCCGCAGCAATAAAAAATCGCGCTGAAATTGTCAACTTAACATTGAAAGAGGTTCGTGACATGTTCATATAACTTCATATTATTCATTCATATTATTGGACCCACTATTCAGGCAAATCATCTTGATGTTCGCGATTGTTATATATGTTTACATTGTTAATTTTTATTTACGTAATCTGTTTTAACTGCTTTTAGACCAAGATTCTCTGTTTCACCAATGTTTCAGCAATCTTCAACTACCGTGTATCTTTATTTCTTGTGTATTTTTAGACGCATTTATTGTTATTTTTATTTTCTTTTTGTCCTACGCACTGTCTGTTGCTGTCATATTAAGGGGGCTGTCACCCCGTCAAGCTACTCATTGCAGTAGCTTTTTTGTAGCTGCTGCTTTCTTTCTTTGAAAGACAAACAATGAATTGAATTGATATAGCCAGTGACATAAAAATCCACTGTCGCAAAAAAAGAAAAGAAAGAAGCCTAATTTGGCCATTTATTGCTCATACAGATGGCTGCCGGCATCACCGACGCACTCTAGGCAACGAAATGGCGAAATCGTGCTGCAAAGATGGGTTTGGACGGCGGGAACCCCGCCAAGGGATGTCCCCACTCTCCGCGGAGATGCGGGCGAAGAGAACATCGAGGCATTCCACACTTATCTGAACAACACAGAGGAACAATGAGAGGCACTGCTGTCCAGCTCGGTCTTTGAAGATCAGCTTTGGCTGGTCCTCAAAGGGCACAGATGATGGCATGGCCAAGGGAGCCCTGGAATAGGGGCCCCGACCATTCGCAATGACCCGCCTTCAGGGGCAACCGTTTTTTTTTCTATATTTTATATTAAAGTTTTGTTCTCTCTCTCTCTCTATCTGCCACTTGGCTATCACACAACCGAGGCCTATTTGCCATGATTCGTTCTAAATTTTTCATGACAATTCTTCAGGAGTGTCATGACTCACTCTGCTAGCCAGTCATTCCTCCGTCCGTGGGAGCACGTTAGAGAGGTTTCCAACGTATCGCCAAGAGCTCGGCGTACAAAGTACTGATATCACGATGATGATAGTCTATTGATGACACCTCCGCTTTTATGACATTGAAATTTGAGGAATCAGTGTGACCTTTACTGAGAGAAAAGGACGGCTATCAGTAAATATTCGGTCATTCGAATATGCATGCACTGTTCATTCCGAGTACCTAATCGAACAGAACGCTCTTCTATTCGGTATTCTAAATTTTCGAGCATTTGTACACCCCTAATAGGTATACTTTATACGAGGTTTAGGCATGCTCCTGAATTTTCAAAACGAACGCACCATTTCAGCTCGTGCGCTTTTCCACATAGTGGGATGAACACTTGGGCGCTCGCCTTTCCAGCCAGGATGGCATCCTTGTTCGCAACCAGACGCCTGCGTGTAAAAGCGACAGTGATCGCTTACAGCCTAGTAAAGCAAAACAATCTTTTATTCACATTTGCCAGAACGTTACTCTCTTTGCTAATGCGCGAATCACTGATAATGAAGCATCATTGCGGAACTTTCTTCCTCGAATGTTTTTGTTGCGTGGATTTCAGCACGCACCGCGAACTATATTCGGCGTGCGTGCGACTATACTCCGTTTCATACATCAGGTGCAACGCTGCCAAAGCTACCGCTCGTGTTTACGCTGTGTACTTCCCCGACCGAAAAGTAGTGCGGTGCATGCGGTGAGCGAGAAACAACAAATGCCTCGCTGGCAGCCTTAAATCGTAATACATTTTTCACCAGCTTCACAAGATACACCCCGATTTGCGGGGTACACAATCGAAATATGCGAGTTTGTTATTTATGGTTGTAGTTTGTTTGCCGGAGTGATACACCTCTCCTTTTCTTTTTCTATACGCACTACTTGCGTAGCCTTCGCAGCGTTGCACCTGATGTACAAAACAGAGTGTAGGTAGTTGGTAAAATGCTAGAGATATGTGCAGCATTGAACAAACCGCATAATTACGTATATTCAGGATGCGCAAATCAATCGAGTGCCCATGCATACGCGAGTATACCAGGCGAAAGCCTTATTGATGCAGTCTGAACAAGTAGAAAAAAATTGACGGCAGATCCACGAGGTGAATGATGATGAGCAAATCAATCGAGTGCCCATGCATACGCGAGTATACCAGGCGAAAGCCTTATTGATGCAGTCTGAACAAGTAGAAAAAAATTGACGGCAGATCCACGAGGTGAATGATGATGAGATTGGGCGAAGCTCCTGGAAGTAATCATCGGTTAAACCGTGAAATTTCTTCCGTTAATTCGCCCGATAAAAATGACCTGAAACGATTGATTAAATGTTTTATCAAACTTTTATTGCTGGTTTCCGTTGTCCTTTCATTATGACCGCTTTGTGGTCGGTGAAATGTAAGCTAAGTGGTTCTTGCACTGGTTGCAGATGAAAACCATTGCTTTACCTGGCGTCTTTCGTTAAGCAGCTGGCGTCTTTTCGTTTTGCTTTAGAAACATCTGGCGTCTTTTCGTTTTGCTTTTAGAAAACATCTGGCGTCTTTCGTTGGTTTATTTCATCAATCAACGGCGTTTTGAACAAAATTTTTATTGTTTAATCACGCACAGGAGAAATCTCACCAGGCACTACCTTGGAGGTAAACAATGGCTGCTACTGGGAATGAGAGACAGCAGAAGTCGGCTTTTAACACTTCTACTTCTACTAACGTTTCCTACTGGAACATGCCAATGGCTGCTAATGGGGAATGAGAGACAGAAGAATTCGGCTTTTAGTTAACGCGCACGCTGCGAATTTTTTTTATTGTTCAACAACGCACAGGAGAAATCTCCCACCGGCACCACCTTGGAGGTCAAAGCGTAAGACTGGTTACGCACTACGACTACTACGACTACGACGAGGGACGAAAGGGTGCCGCTTTAAGGAGCTTCGCCCCTAAAACAGTTCTGCACTGGTCTGATTCCTTTATCCTAGACATAACATTTGAATCCACATCGTGTGATAATTTTTGATCAGGAATTAGGGGCACATGAATGTCATTTGGAAGCTAAATAGAAGACGTCACATAAAGAGCGAAAGCGGGGAGGGTTGTATTTTGACATGCGCTGACATTGCAGCGCGCTCGGGCTTGAAGCATTGTGTCCTCTATCGAAAATGCGACCGCCGCGGCCAGGTCTTTGGGTCCGCGGTCAAGCAATATAAGTTGTGCACTGCTCACGGATTGAAGCAGGACATGTAAACATTGAATTGAGCCAACTAAAATGTGCAACCGCTCGCTGCAACCGCGTCATGTAGCTGTGAATCTGGCCTCTAAGGGTGGTGTTTTTTCTCGTGCAAGTATGCGAACCAGTATTGCACCGTTATAGTACACAAATTGAAGATTGGAGAAACAAAAGTATGCGCATTACCTTAGCCCTAAATTTTCCTATTTCAATCCGTGAGTACTGTACATGACCACTTTCTTGCTTGGGTCATCTGCCGTATCCATGCACCATGCAGTTTCACTTCCCGATTCACAGTTATCTTGTTAGCTCATGCGCCTCGGTAAGGCGTTGCATTCTGGTTACAACCCAGCTGTAGGATAGCGTAACTGAGAAATTTTCCTTTCTGAAATAACTTTCATTGTTTCCTTCTAACTTCAACTAGACAATTAATCTTTGCTCTTTCACAATCGTCACTTCTCGCGTGGATCATGGCGTGTGATGGACAAAGCACATAAGCCAAGCATATTGTCGTTATGACCAAGCCAACAGCGCAAGGGTGACATGAGGGGACAAAGAGAGTATAAAGAGCATTAACTTCTGCGAGCACAAGATGAGTGGCAGCTTTCAAGAGCAAGTTGAAAGACTTACTTCGACCGCCTATCCCGCCTTTGGGCACGTTTCTGTTGCCGAAGGGCTTTGTCGCGACCTGAAGCTACTTGTTACCAATAATTCTGTCCAGCCTTGAAGGCAGAAATAACGCAGTGCTGTAATTCCGTATATCCATAAAATGGCTCACAACTTGAAGAAAATAGCGCAGCGGGTGAACGTGAACGCCGTTCTCTCTGCCCCGGAAAAATTGAACAAGTTGTGCAAAATGTCGTTCCCTACTTCTCGACCGAAACATGGGTGCCCTGTCAACCATAACGACGAAAAAAAAAGTTTTATAGATTATACCCGCGATGTAGCGCACAGGTTTTCCGTTGTCATGCCGGACATATTACACTGGACAAACTAACTGGTAGTTGTGTGAATGTTCGTTTGCAAGCGTACTTGTAGGACGCTTATCACTCAAGACAATGTTGGCTGTCTGCCCATTGCAGCACATGTCGCTGTACACCAAAATTTAGAGACTGCAACATCACCGCGAAGTTCCGAGATCGTACCACACCAGCAATCACCGAAGGAGGAAAAGAAATTTTACTTGAATGAAAAAACTTGGACCATCTCCCCGAAGGGAACCCTGATGGGATGCGAAGCAGCAGCGTTGCGCACGGGTGGCGTCCCGGGTTGAACGGCGCTAACTCGGGTGCTGGAAGAAGTTTGAAGCGAAACTCGGTGTAGCGTTTACTGGTGTAAACGTTTGTTGAAACGCAGACACGGGAGGCGAGCGGGCGTTGGAGCCGGCAGCTGCGGGCGCTCAGGCGGGTGAGAGAGAGAGAGAGTGACGTACGCGCGCACCTGCGAGGGAAGCGTGCGAGGGGAGCGTGACGTCAACGCCCAGCTGCGGCGTGACCTACTTGGCACCGCTCCAACACCTGCGCCGAGGTGGCCGCGGGCACGGAGGACGTGGCCGAGGGAAGCGCGTTGCCTCGCGCTTGTGCGGAGGAGGAGGATGATGATGATTGTGGTACGGAGGGACAGCGTTATACAGGCTAGTCAAAGAGCTGCTTCGCATCTAATAAATGCGTCGGTACGCCTTCTCTTACACACAACGATAAAGAGAAGAGATATTAAGGGTTATTCAGGCGTCGAACTGTCATTTCATTGTGTCTGGCACATGGCTGGTGTGCAGTGTGGCGCTGTATATAAGGTGAAGCGTTTTCAAACTGTTGGAAGTTGAGCGCTCTTTGTACTCTCTTCTGTGCACCCCTGTAACTTGCGCTGTTGATTTCGTTATCATGTTATACAAACACGTCCAGTTGTTCGCTCTTCATATTGCGGTTACTGAGGCGCACGTACAACGCAGGCACTTAGAAGCAAACATTACTCTCAAGGATAGGTGCACTAGGGAAAAATAGCGGTCTTGTACTTTTTCTTTGAAGACCGCACCTACATGTCGCACAAGTGCTTTGGACGTCGGTGGCGCCTATACATACCAATTGAGGCATGTTTTAGCGCCTCGCACATCATCCGCTGACATGTGAATATTTATTACGCAACGGGTACTTGGCTTCTAGCTCTAGCTCGGCCCGATGTGTTCGAGCTGGCGTCCTGGCGCCGCATCTACTAATAAACTAGGAGTTAATTGTGCAACAGGAAAAAGTAAGCAAGCAAGGAAATTTAAAAAAGAAATCGACGCACTGAACTTGGCGCAAACTTATATGTGGATCGTTCCATGCGAAATCGTTTTCAGCAGTTCGCTGCCGTCACTGCTGAAGAGTACTATGTCGTCGGCGAAGCGTAAGTTACTCAAACATTCGCCGTCATTCCTTAGTCCTGTTTTGTACCACTCCAGACTTTTGACGATTTCTTCCGACCATGCAGTAAATAGCATTGCAGAAATTGTATCTCCTTGTCTGATATCATTATCTGATATGCAGGCTTTATCTGTGTGCCCGTATACTACGTGTCAGCGAACGTTTCTATGCACAAAATGTACAAAATGCACTTTTAACTCTTGAGCAACTCTTCGGCTCAAGTAACGTGTCCCGATCGCACATTTGCGAGGACTGGACGGTGCATCAGGCGCACAGCAGACTCTGTATCTTGCCGCGATGGCTGTAGAGTACGTGTGTCCGCAATGAAGTGATGATAATAGCGTGCTGCTTTTCCTCTACCTTAAAAATGCTGTCGAACCTGCCGTGTACTTTTCAGGTAAGTGGGCTTCAGTTGCCACTCACCATTGATCTCTCAATGCGGATCGTGTCATAGAAGGACCCACCCAGATACACATATTTAAGAAATTATTTCTCGCGTGTAAAGAATATTACTCCTTTGTGACTTTGCGCATCTAGAGCGGATGCGTTTAGCTAACTAATGATGTGGAATTTATATTTAAACTCGAACACCAAGGTCACATAGTTTAGCTTGACTGTGGGGCTTTTTGTAAAAAGAAAAAAAAAGTTCGCTATTTTTTTTTACAGACCACCTGCTGAGATTACATCTTGGCTGCATCTTCCCAAATATTTTTCTCTTTTACTACGTTTACCGAAACACCAGGTAGGAATTATTTTCGGCCTGTAAGTAGGAAAAAATGTCGAACTTTGCAATTTTTTTCAAATTTGCTCGTGCGAGAAAAGTCAGAAATGTTCTCTTAATAGAAAAATTCATTATTTCTACAGCGAGACCATTTCTTCTGGCCGCAATAGAAACAATTTTAGCACCTGCGTGCATCGCGTAATAGCCCTTGGTAATGAAATGATGTTTCACGGCTTTCAAACCCGGGACCGAAAAAGTGAGCTCTCACAAAGTGGCGTCGAAATCTTTGGCAACAAAACTAGACGAGCAGAGCTGGTATTGGACTTCAACAAAAAGGTGTGAATTCTTTTCAGGCATGTTTATGACGGTCTGGAAGAAAACTGATTGATTCGACGTGGATAATTTGACCCATGTGCGAAAACGTCACATATGGAAGCTGATAAGAACCGTCTACAACTCCGCAGCTGCAGTCACTGCCAATCACGACGTTGGGTGAAATAAATAAGCAAGCAAACAAATCACAATGAGCGCATGCGCCAATATATGGCATCAAAGCTGTTTGTGTACGACCGCGCGTGAGAAAACAATTCTTTCACGTTTGTAAGTCAATACAATGTTCACGAATTCCCTGACTCGCTTTCTTTCGAAATGAACAAAGTTTCCGTTTGCAGATGTTCAACTGCGCGGTGGTCTATTGGCTATCGCACTCAAGTACTGACCCGATGGTCGCGGAATCGAATCCCGGCCGCCGTGGCCGCATTTCAATGGAGGCTAAATCTTAAGAGGCCCGTGTACTGGTTAAAAAAACCAGTACACGGGCCCTCAAAATTTAAGCCATTGCAGTAACTCCCTGGTGGCAGCAATTCCCTGAGCCCTCCAACTACGGCGTCTCTCACGATCATGTCGTGGTTTGGAGACATAAAACCCCCAAAAAATCACAGCATATCCACGGGGTGAATGATGATGAGTGGGCGAAGCCCCTGAGGGGAAATCATCGAAGGTGGCGAGAAACTCTTCCAACGAGACGAACGATCCCCTCTCCAAAGCGTCGTGCATCTCTTCGTACCGTTGCTTGAGTTTCTGGCGATGTGCCTTCTCGGCCTCGTCCTCGGTCGGAGGAAAGGGGACTACAACCCTAGTGATTTTCGTTATTAACTGATTTGGCGGCCAAATTACTTCGTTAAATCGAGTTTTAAATGTACCTCACACTCGGGGAGTCAAGTTTACGCTGCACTTCATAAACTAGAGGCAGCAGCCTGGACACACAACGCCATCTATTGAGCCATTCATCAACTAAACTAGAGGTGGCTACATACATACGGAGGAGGGAACGACCCACACCCTAAGGAGCTTCGCCCCTAAAAGTATCACTATTGTAAGATGTGCGATTCGAGTAGCGATTTCCACCCGTTAGTTGAGTATCTCGAGGAGTGTGTCCGTTTCTCTCGAAGCCCCTTTGAATGAAGCGTTCCCTGCTCACCTGCACACACCGGGACGTTGCCAACTAGGGCTACCTTCTTTCCACCACGCTGTCCAGAAGTCCAAGCCATCGTTCACTGGTGCCGTGGCCATCGTGCTGGGGCTTTCAGTCTTTGCTGTGCAGGCACGAGCGATGCCTCCGTGAGGCTCGTGTTACGAATTTATACACCCAGCTTTGTACAGTCGCGCCCTAGTGGCAGGTGACGTCACTAAAGTGCACTGGAGAGACTGGCACAGCAGTTTTTCGTTCAACTGGAAGCCAGCTAGCGGTATCGATGGTGCCGTATATGCTCAGTGCAAGCGCTAAATTGCTCGAAAACATGTGCCTACAGCTTTTCAAGGTTTATTAAGAGTGTAGGTGTTACATGGAGTGCGAGATATACAGACACAGGACGAGGTCTCAAAGTGCCGAGACCATGAGTGAAACCTCCTATTAAACCATACATCAGACGAAAACACTATGGCAGATGGTGGTGAATGTAGAAAAATAAGTTATACGGAATGCACGTGTGAGCACG
This sequence comes from Hyalomma asiaticum, assembly GCA_013339685.2. Taxonomy (NCBI): domain Eukaryota; kingdom Metazoa; phylum Arthropoda; class Arachnida; order Ixodida; family Ixodidae; genus Hyalomma; species Hyalomma asiaticum. The sequence goes on from JABSTT010002870.1 coordinate 17,577, forward strand.
GGAATAAACCATGTGTATACACGGAAATACAAAAGCTGTTGCTACGAAAGCACAATGAATTTAACAAGTGTGAACGCAAATCGTTTTTGAACATTCCGGAGGATCTATTCTTCATGTCCAGAGGCATAGAATTCCACGAGAGTAAAGGTGGAAGTTCTGTTGTAAACGTGCCGTGATTAGTGCAGGATTTAGGTAATGAAAAGTTATTACGTTTCGCAGAGCGGGTCTATGGGGCACGGGGAAACTGACTCAGTAAAGGGATGGGAAGGCAACATATATCGCGGTGGCTGCTTATCTGGGTCAAGGATAAAATATATGCACTAGGCTTGGGGCCTGGTTCGCTGACAAGGTAACGCTGCCTAACCGCTGGTTTTATGTTCAAGATTATTTATTTATTTATTTATTTTCAATACTGTGGGCTGTTACAGGGTGGGAAAGTTTTCAACACGGAAAGAATATGTGCAAACAGCATAGAAAATATACAAACAGCATAGTAAAACAGCACAATGCGAATTCAAAAACAAGACTATAAACAGCGCATAAGAAAATACAAAACAGCAGCATGGGAATGATGTGCAAATATACATAACAATAAGAATCTCAAAATTAGACACCGCGTGACTGAAGCTTTTCTTCGTAACTCGCGAGCGAATTCACACCTTCAAACATTCCAGGGCTTAGTTTATTCCATTTTTCTATAGTTTTTACCAGCAGAGAATGCTTGTAAACATCAACTCTAGACACAATAGCTCTAACAACGTAGGGGTGGGAGGACCGGGGTGACACTCTGCCTGGAGGTCGCAGGTAGAGCCCGGGATCAATGTTTAGCATACCATCCCTTACAAAAATGCTATATGTGGCCATATCATGAATTGGGCAAATGTGGCTATATATGGCACGGGCCGTATGTGGTCGTATTTGCCCAGATCATTTTAGAAACATATGTGGCAATGAAAGACACACACGAGGAATGTCATGTAAGACTCTGATGCATATTGGGCAAATACGGACACGTACGGACACGTGCCATATATAGCCATATATACATATATGGCCATATATGCATATCTGGCTATATATGGCACGTGTCCCTATGTGTCCGTACTTGCCCAATATGCATCAGAGTCTTACATGACATTCCTCGTGTGTGTCTTTCATTGCCACATATGTTTCTAAAACGATCTGGGCAAATACGACCACATACGGAACGTGCCATACATAGCCACATTTGCCCAATTCCTGATATGGCCACATATAGCATTTTTGTAAGGGATTATACCGTTGATAAAAAAAAATTCACAGCATATCCACGGAGTGAATGATGATGAGTGGGCGAAGCTCCGGATGTTCATCGTAGATCGTGCCGCGTTCCGGATCAATTTAGTTAACGCGCACGCTACGAATCCTCATGGTTCAACTACGCACAAGTGTGAAATCTCCCACCGGCACTTCATTGCAAGTCAAGATCCAGTGCCTATATATATATATATATATATATATATATATATATATATATATATATATATATATATATATATATATATATATATATATATATATGGCCGGTGAACGGTTCTCCAGCGCGAGCAGTCGGTATTTTTCAATCAAGAAAGTCGCTAGAAGACGCTGCCTGCGTCAAGCTTGTCTCTCGCGGGTGAGGGCGCGTTCTCCTTCTTTGCGAGCTGGTAGCGCGTTCATTGAAGAAAGAGCATTTCCATAGTCAACGCGCGCCTTTCGCTTTCTCTAGAGAGCTCGCGCTCCGGGAGGCACGCGCCGAGGGCGCGCCTCCCACACGTAGCATCATTCATTTCTTTGAAGGTAACGCGCTACTAGGAACAACGGACGGACAGACCCAAACCTTAAGGAGCTTCGCCCCTAAAATTTTAGCCTGGCTATTTTCCTGCGTGAGGCTAAACTTCGAAGGTTTGCCTTATCAATTAACGCAGTGATAGATTCAGTCGTTTTGTACTTCGAAAATTATACGTAAGAACATTAGTAAAAGTTATTACAATTACATTCGGAGGTCCCATAGTTAAGAAACTGTCAGGGGGGACCTCCTAATACTAATATAAATGTACGTTTAGTATACATTCCATAGCAAAATAGATTTGTGTAAATACATGTTATAAAAGAGCTAGTGACAGCACAACAGTACAAAGCCAAGCAGACAAATAAAACAGGTACATTATGTCATTGCGTCTGAAAGCATACCTGTACACTACGTTCTCCCTGCCGCTCCTCCAATGCAAAAGATAGCACGAATACTGTCTGTTCTGGATAGTGAAGAGGTGTTTTAACAGCGAAACTGTTTAGGCTGACGGTTGTACATCATTGGTCACCAGAAAACTATCATAGTTAGTTCTGCTTCAAAATTGTGCGTGTGCGCTTCTCCCATACAATACCCAACGTGTGGCGTTCGCACGCGGGAAACAAAGGCGCAAGATGTTGCGCCGGGTTTGAAGGTTGGGAAGGTTGAGTGACGATTGCATGTGCGAGTCACTAGCGATGTGTGAATAGTTCGACATAAAAAACGGGCTGATCGATTCTGAAGGGATTCTATGGATCGAATGAGAGTGCGGTGAGCCGGATCCCAAACTTCATACGCGTAATCGAGTTTCGGACGAACGACAGTTTGTTAAAGCATTACTTTTAGGCGCTGTGAAGCTTGGTAAAAATTTCGGCGGTAATAACCAACAGTGCGATTTCCATTACCTATGATGTAGTCAATGTGAGTATACCGTGATAAGTCATCAGATATGTAAACACTGGATGACGGATAATTTGATACTAAATCCAAACCAAATAGGTTTCAGAGTTAACTGTTCCATCTGGTGCGCTCAAGTCGAGTTAGAAAGCCGAATTCATCTTCCTCGGAAAAGAAGACAGTATGCAGCTTTAGTCACATTGGACATTGTTAAAGCCCATGACAGCGTAGAATATTCCGTTTTGCTCAGTACTCTTCAGTTATAGTTCCTCTAAATATATGATCGCGTGGATGGCAGCGTTTTTGAGGTTCAGAGAAATTTATTGTTTTAAGGACGGATGTTGCTTGAGTCAGTTCGAACAGACCCGTGATGCTCTACAGGGAGCAGTTTTGTCACCAGTACTATTTAATGAAATAATGAGCACCATCCCCAAATGTGAGGGCGTTCTAGCGTATGTATATGCAGATGATATTGCATTTTTTGCGACGGGCAGTGACACACTATGCCAACATTTACAAAGACACATGAGTATGCTGGAGATCTGGCTAGACAAACTTTGCATGACGTTAAACTTTAGTAAAAGTGCATTGGGGTTGGTGTTCCCATTAACAGTCCCTATTTCCATTCCTTTGTTGTACAAGCAGGATATAATTCCCCAGGTGAACTCTCTCAAATATCTGGGAATTACTTATACGAAAAACTCAATTGGAGACCGCACACAGAAAATGCAGCATCCAAGGCGCAGCATGCCTTAGGTATACTACGCCGGTTAAGCAAAAAACAAAATTGACTTCGTAGGGACAGTATGCTAATGATCTATAAATTGTAGGGGTTCTTCTACTAATACTTACTACTAGCAGCGGCATCGCCGCTAGCAACCCCCTGTCGTGGATTCGAGCACTCAACGAGCAGAGAATGAGGTCGTCGCGTCCGCGCGCTCGCTATCTCAGCCATGCATCGCCGCGTTGCCGCGCGCGTCAGCCCGTGGCCCGACTCGAGGCAGGGCAGCACGAACGTTCGCACGGGGCGAAAGAGGAGAACATTAGGCGTCACTCTCCCAGCATGGTGATTTAATAAACACACGTTAAATACTACAAATAATACAGGGCCGAATCTAAAGCCGAATTAAATATAAAGAATAACAACGATAAACAATAACGATTAACCACACGCGAACACACACGAACACAAAGGACAGTAACACTGAACAACACACGAACACGGAATAACACACAAAAATACCTAAGGACCATGCAGGAAAGGAGAGCCTAACCCCGGCCAGCTCACCCTCGACCGCGCCCCAAGAAAAGGAAAAATAGAAAGAAAGGAACATACGTAGATGGGCGCAGATCGCCGGCCGCTGCCGTGGGTCACTGGAGCTCGCAGAGGCACGCCATCCGACCGAAGGCCTGGTCGGCCGGAGGGTCGCAAAAGTACGTGCGCACCTCTCCAAGACCCAGCAAGTTCTCCCCGAGCATCTCAAAAACCAGAACGCGCGATGATTCTAGAAATTACCCGCTGCCCAATGGCAGCCTAGTTAAAACCACATGCGGCGGAGCAGGCGGCCCCCCCGCAACGGTGGGCTCCCGCTCCGTCCAGCCGGGAAAGGGGGATGCGGCGACATTCCACGCTAAACATGGCGTTGAGCGGGACCCGGCCCCACATCCCTCCCTCCTTAAAAGCCCCCTAAAGAAACAATACCGACAGTGCCAATACGCGATAAAATCCGAGAGCCCCAAACCAAAACAAAAATTCGAAAAACAAACGCGACAACAAAATCGCGACACGTCTCAAATGTCCAAAGAAGCCGACGCACGCCACGGCATCTTCACCCGGACCCTGGACGCCGGCCGCGGCAGGTCTCACGTGCCGTCGACCCTGTCGACTTCCTGGCCGCACCAAGTGCCGCGACCACGGCTCCGTCCGCAGCCTCGCCGTCGACGCCGCCCCGCTCTGGACACGCAGACTTCGGCCGCCAAATCAGCGCGGCAGAAAAACACAACAAAAACAGCAACAAGAGAACAAAACAGTCGCGCAGCACAAGAACCAAAATCAGTTGAACTAACGAAAAAGAAAACACGATGCTACAATTCTCAGGTAGCGAAAAGAAAAACAGAGCAAAAGCGAAACGGTACGTAAGAAGAGGAACACTTGGTAAAGAACCTAGAACAGCGAAGGAAAGCTAGCGAAAGGGTAGAGAGAGAAAAAGAGAAAGACGTCTCTGTCAGGTTATGTCTCCGTCTGAGATCAGTCGGGAAGTAACCAATGTAAACGTGGTCTTCACTAGTGCGATGCCACATGACCTTACACTAGCGGATAATCCTTCCGCGAACGCACACTGCCCATCCGTGACACCAAACGAAACGGGACATCCACAACGTGTTGCCTACGGAATGAACAGACGCGGAAGGGACGGCGACAGCTGAGCATTCACACTGCACCGTGCCAAATCGCAGAGCACAGTAACTTCAACTAAAGCCTTCCGCTCTGACGACTGGCTAGAATTACTGCAGGGGCGCGCTATCGCTCTCCTCTGCTGTCAGGGGGGGGGGGGGGGGGGGTGGCACTGCCGACGCACGTAAACACGCAGCGCTAACCGCTAAGGTGGCATGATACTGTGGCCAAGCTCGTACAGACCGCGCAGAGTGAAGCCCTTTCTCTCCCGGGCCACGGCTACACAAGCCGCTTCAAGCCCAAAACCCGCGCTCGTCGCAAAACCAGACAACGATACCGCGCGCGCGCCATGTGCAGTACCAACACATTCGGGCGCCTCGCCTCCCGGAGGCGAAAAACAAAACCGCGAAAGAAACTATTTACATTATGTACACATAGGTCACTCTGCCGTCAACTACATCGCTCTTCGGGCCAACGGAAAGAAGAAAAATAACAACAAACAAGAAAAAACCAGATTCCTGAGGAGAGCCCAGTGAGGATGGACCCCCTCTTTCATCCTTTCACCCCGACCGGCCGGCTGATTATCGCCACAATGGCCTCCTTCTCTCCCGCCGCGGGGACGCTGGAACGCTCTCCCCTTCTGCGTGCGCGAAGAAACAGGTGCCCGAAGGGCTATTCAAGGAAGAAGGGTCTCCTTCTACTTCTTTGTTCGCCTCAGCGGCCTTTCCGCCATCTTTGCCTCCCTCGGTGCAAGTCGGCCATGTGCAACCGAACAGCGCCGTCAACTTTTATAGAAAAGAGACTTTCGGCGACCCGGGCAAGAAATAGCGCGTCAACTATTCTTTTGCTGGTTCTGAATTTTACTGAGGAAAGACGCGCACGACGCGAAGTCTAAAGAAAACCATTGGACTCACCGACTTGAACGTTCAACGGGAGACAGGATGGTCATTCTCCCGGCCATGACAGGATGAAAGCCTTGGTCAGTCCAACGAGTTTCCGCCACCAAGAACGAACTGCTGCATCTCGGTGGCAACTTGCATCACGCCTTTCCTCGTCCACGCTTCGCCTCACAAAACTACGAAGCGGGTTACCAATCCGTTTGAGAAGTGACATTTGCCTCTCCTCACACCACGATACATCGACAGAGAAAAAGAAAGGACAGACAAAGAAAGAGATACGCGCGATACACGGCAGAGACGGCCAACCTCAACCGAAGCGCACTTGACGCTGGGAACCGAACGCAACTTCCCCACTCTGCCGACACCTGCTCGTCGTTCGAGCGACCAAGGGCTATAGGCCCCTGGCCCCACTTAGTTGGGCGCCAAAATGTAGGAATTCTTCTACTAATACTTACTACTAGCAGCGGCATCGCCGCTAGCAACCCCCTGTCGTGGATTCGAGCACTCAACGAGCAGAGAATGAGGTCGTCACGTCCGCGTGCTCGCTATCTCAGCCATGCATCGCCGCGTTGCCGCGCGCGTCAGCCCGTGGCCCGACTCGAGGCAGGGCAGCACGAACCGTCGCACGGGGCGAAAGAGGAGAACATTAGGCGTCACTCCACCAGCATGGTGATTTAATAAACACACGTTAAATACTACAAATAATACAGGGCCGAATCTAAAGCCGAATTAAATATAAAGAATAACAACGATAAACAATAACGATTAACCACACACGAACACACACGAACACAAAGGACAGTAACACTGAACAACACACGAACACGGAATAACACACAAAAATACCCAAAGACCATGCAGGAAAGGAGAGCCTAACCCCGGCCAGCTCACCCGCGACCGCGCCCCAAGAAAAGGAAAAATAGAAAGAAAGGAACATACGTAGATGGGCGCAGATCGCCGGCCGCTGCCGTGGGTCACTGGAGCTCGCAGAGGCACGCCATCCGACCGAAGGCCTGGTCGGCCAGAGGGTCACAAAAGTACGTGCGCACCTCTCCAAGACCCAGCAAGTTCTCCCCGAGCATCTCAAAAACCAGAACGCGCGATGATTCTAGAAATTACCCGCTGCCCAATGGCAGCCTAGTTAAAACCACATGCGGCGGAGCAGGCGGCCCCCCCGCAACGGTGGGCTCCCGCTCCGTCCAGCCGGGAAAGGGGGATGCGGCGACATTCCACGCTAAACATGGCGTTGAGCGGGGCCCGGCCCCACAAAATGTACATGCGCCCGATACTAGAATTTCGTTGTATTTTATTCACTGGCTGCCCTGCTTATAAAGCTAAGCCTCTGGTTGTACTGGAGCGCGATGCCTTGTGACTGTGTCTGGGACTCTAAGTTTGTAGCGAATAATGTTCTGTACCAAGAAGCGCGCCTGCCAACATTGCCCTGCATATTCCGCATCTTAGCTGTACAAACGTTCCTAAAATTTTACAGCCTTCCGTTTAAACGATCGGAATACGTATTTATATTCATTCTTCCTAGCTCATTGGCCACGCTTCCATACACCACAAATTGTTTTTGTCTGGAAGCAGTTGGATAGCATAAACATGTATATTAGAGAGGTAATTGCAATGACTGAATCAAATCGGAATATCAATACTGAATTTGATGACATTTTTCCCAATAATCCTAAGTTCCAATTCCTCCAGCTCTTAAACAACTTGTTGCAAGACTACCTTGCTCAAGTACAAACTAAGTATGTAATGGCCACAGAGCTTCCCTGAAAGAGGAAAAGGCAGGGGTGGGCATTTTTCTCCTCGTCGCTAAACTGGTTTTATTCATTAGGACTACCAGATTTCACCCCTGTATTTCTAGCTCAGCTTTTGGCGATAATTCTAGCATTTCGGAAACTCCCGTTAGATTCAGTTAGGGCGGTGATCATAACAGATTCCCATTCTGTCTGCGCTACACTTACACCTTCTCCTAAGTCTCCTACCCTCCAGACGTTCCTCACTTTAGCCCCTCCACAGATAAACCAGGTAAAATTATTATGGGTTCCTGATCATAGCGGATTAAATCTAAATGAGATAGCCGAGCATCGCTTAACGGACCAATGGTATCGCTCCTCCCAACATTGGAATTTCCTGCTGCAATAAGATATGGGACATATGCGATGCACACGGATGCCGTTGAGATAATAAACAACACGGACAGAATTTCTACACTTAAAATTCCTGTGGAAAAGCCAATGGTACCCTTCGCGACAAGCTGAACTGCTGATTACGAGGTTATGTTGCCGAGTCTCTCGATTAAATCTCTACTGGCACAGGGCTGGTCTGGTGATGTCGCCTTTGTGCCCGTTCTGTCTTGAAATTGAAACAATAGATCATTATTTAAAATGCTGCCGGTGTACATGAAAAGAAAAAAAGAACACCTGGAAATTACGCACCTGGAAAGAGGAACGCGCTTTCGTTCCTCTTTTGGAGGAACGTGTAAACGCTTCTGCTTTCGTTCATGTTTTAGAGGAGGGCGCACAACGCTTACCTTAATTTATCGCCTGCCTTCTTCATGTCATACATCCTTATATCAATGCTCCTTCACCTATAGCACAAAATAGACGCTGCCACTATTGGCAGGTGCCATGGCGCGGAAGGACACGTTTAACATGTGTTCACCTTCGAAGAGGCATGTAGCTTCCATAGTGCTGCACGGAACTACTGAAACAGAGTGTAGGACAGCGGGCGCGTAAATGAGCAAGGGACGTTGAGAAGACACGGGCAAGACACGTCCCTGTATGCTCGTTGTTCCTGTTTAGTTGCGGGCACGCTGTTCCACAAGCCACGAAGCACCAAGCCGCCCAATCAGCCACTATTTATTTATTTATGTATTTATTAATTTATTTATTTATTTACTTATTTATACATACATACATACATACATACATACATACATACATACATACATACATACATACATACATACATACATACATACATACCTACATACATACATACATACATACATACATACATACATACATACATACATACATACATACATACATACATACATACATACGTACATACATACTGCAGCATCAATGAGGTTATTGCAGAAGTGGCAATAAAAGTAACGACGACATAATGAACACTCATGAACAGGCTTCGAGATGCTCCTTTTCGCAGCCTCGCTTGTCTCAAGGTCACTCGCCAATGAGTAACATACGGCATTCGACTGGGTATACATAACAAAAGCATGTAAAATGGTCAGTTGGCTGGCGTTTAACGATGCTCGAGCTAAGATGTCGATACGGGAGCACAAATAAAGTTTACTAAATCCCCGTCAAACGCTGTCCACCCGTACATGTATACCACTAAAGAAGAAGCAGACAATACTGCTGGGCTAGTCCGCTCCCTTCCAGACTTTAGGGTCCTTTCGAGACCTGGAAGGGGCTGCACTTTTACCATTTAGCGTACATTAGCGAGGCTACACTATAACTGCTGTTTTAGTACAAAGTGAGCCATTGCGACAGACGGAACGTTGCAGTATCGGTGCAAGTTCAGTGTTCTGGCGCTTGAAGGATAACACCAATCCGGAGTTACCACACGGACTCTGCCGACAAGCTCAAACTAGTATGCCGGGTGGGAACGGCAGCTAGGCTTCTGGACAGTGTGGACTGCACACTGCAGAGCGGACGAGCTGTAGGCGTGTTCCCATTGATCTCACGCTGCTCAGCCAGCGTGAGATCAATGGGAACAGCTGTGACGCTATTAGGTGCGAAGCACGTTATGCGCTCGGGACTGTCAGTGTCTCCTAGCCGTCGTCGTCCCTCACGGTAAAGCAAGAGAAGAAAGAGGCGCGCGTGCGAACGCCGCACACTGGGCATTGGAGGGACCAGAACTAATGGGGACCAGAACTAATGGCTCTTGGGGACCAGAACTAATGGCGATGATTGTATCAGGTGCGAAGCACCTTATGCGCTCGGGCTGTCAATGTCTCCTGTCGTCGTCGCCGAAACGCCAAACAAAGCATGCGGCCAAGCTATGGTCAAACAAAAGGAACAGCGCATTAACTGACATTGCCTACTCGATGGCTGATTGTATAATAAATGCACATGTGATATATATTTCTCAAACAAATCCAGTCTTACGCCTCTCATTGCCCATTAGTGGCGATTAACCGGTGCATCACTGCATGATTCGCACCTTCTCAGGTTTCACGTTAGTGAAGGTGCACTACCGCTGGGTTTGAAAACAACGAAAAACTTTTTTCCCCGTTCCCTTTCTTCAAGATTTCCGACGCTCGCAATACCTTGCAGCGTCAGCTTCTTATTTTGTTTTCTTTTTTTTTTGCAATGGAAAGAAACTGCTGTTGCAGGCAACAATGAGCTGGGCGTGCGAGCGCCTGAAGATTCCTTGTCATTTCCACTGTGCGAGGAACCTCGTTCGCATGTGCTATGGGCCAGGAGTCGTCTAGTCAACCCCGAACCCGCGGACACTGAGCAACGGGCGGATCTTAATATACGCTGCAGATGGTGCCGACAAACTCACGCAGCCAATAGTCCCCGAAAGCTCCCTGCTTGGCAATCGTTATCGTATCGAGGACAAAATAAACAGAAACAGCTGAATAAGGACATTGCGAACGTGTGTTGATAGCACGCCGAACATACTCGTGAAACCCTGACCTACTTCTTCCGAGGACAGGCAGCTGGAACGCGGCTCGCATTTGGGCTCGTTTGCGTGCTGCATATGTGTGTTCTATCGTTTTGCTTGCGTAGTTCCGCGCTATCTTCATTCTACCATGAAAATGGTTTTCATTAGGTAGAGCTCTCTTGAAAAAGAAATGTTGCCGTTTCGCTAGCTGTCTGTTACCGCAAGAGAAGTCCTAAACTGCAAGGACAAGCTACTTCGTGGTGTTGGCCTTCTTCCAAACACATGGAGCTCTCGTTGCGCAATATTGTACGCATGTGAAACATCAAATCGAATCGCGCGAACTGCAGAAGAGAGTTACCTATATAAAATACCATCGAGGATGCCGCGCTCTCGTCTTTCCTCCCTGCCCCGACAGTCGACCGATACGCTGACGACTGCTTTTGCGTTATTTGCCGCAGCGAAGTAGGAAGGTTCCTGGCCTACCTAAACTCATTCAAGGCGATCGCGAATGTCCAATTTACTGTAGAATATGAAGAGCGCAACTTTAATTCTTTCCTTGATGTTCTCGTAGAACGTGCAGACAAAGGTTTCGCCACAACGCTCTACCGAAAGCCCACGCACACCAGTCCTTTCCGCACACCCTAAAGGCCACTAGCGCTCGGTCGCATCTTCACGTTTCGATCGCAATGTCCGTCTTTGTTCAA
>JABSTT010002871.1:0-35167 GCA_013339685.2 Hyalomma asiaticum
AAAATAAATCGCACGAGGAATACGCATACTAAGCTATACTCTTTAAAGCAGATACGATCTCGGCATAGACATAGGAGGAAGTGGTACGCGCTAACAACGGAAAGGAGTTCATGGCAGTCCGGAATGGTCAATCGGATCGGGCTGAATAGTGATGGAATGTAGCCGTGTGGCAGTTACTATACTAGGTTTTCATGTGTGCGATCAAAGCCCACAAGAGCTCTACATCCGAATGTGGGACGCAAGAAATACCGATAGCAATGACGTTTTGTAAGCAATGATATAAACATTATTGAGATGAGCCGGAGGTATTGCCTTTGGTTGCATCCGGTGGCCTCTCGGAGTCGTTCAACACGAGCGACATACGGCCTTTTTTCCCGCCCTCAAAATCGACCGAGCGCCCCAGCTGTTGTGGCCGAGTGATGCGAGGGGAAAGATTGTGTGCCGGGACAGTGAAAATAGGCTGGTGGACGAGTACTGCTGCCTGTACAACGGCCTGCGCTAGATTATTGCCTACTACAACGCAACCTGAGCCGGTTCCTGGCGCGACCCTTACGGCGTTGCGGTACACGACTGACAGCGCTGTCGCATTTCCCATTTCTCATTGTTCTTAGCATCGAAGCTACAATACACTACGGTGAACACGCCGCAAATAACTTGCACTCCTAATTTGCTCGCATTGGTCTTGCTGCACAAATGCCTTGAGTCAAACCATGCGAGTAAATCTGCATTTGCCTATTTTAAACGCCCCTGATACATTGAGTTATAATATGAGATTCATGAGGGCATGTCATGTGCGTGCTAAAATATGGGCCAGTGCTCGGTGCCCTAGAGGAGCTGGCAAAAAAAGACGCCGACGATGACGACGACGAGGCTGGAGCACGCGCAAGCGTGGCGCGATCACCAGAGCAGTGAGGAGAAGGGAGAAGAAAGAGAAGACAAAGGGAGAGACGGACTGCAGCGTTCGGCAGAGTTGGGTGCCCGGGCCCGAGTGTCGAGAGTCAACCAGCGGTCCACGAGTTGGAGCTCCGGGATTCACGTGGCCGCCCGTGCGTCCTCCCTGTCACCTCTCTTACTCAGGGCTGCAGTGGCTGCAGCATCCTCGAGCCATCGCTCGCTTGCCTCGTCGCTCTCCTGCACGTCGGTCTCCGGCACGTCGGTCTTCTGCAGGCAGCGGTATTCCGGCTCCTCTCTGTCGCCCGTCCCGCCAGACAGTGAGCCTGTGCCGGCTGAGACTATTGTTCTCTAATAGGGATGCTAGTATTGTTCTCTTCTTTTGGCTTTGTTTATCCGCTCTTTTAAGTGTATGTGTGTGTGTGTAGTGCACGTCTTCTTCTGTCCATATAATTGTCTTCTGGAACGCACAAACAGCCTCGTCTATTCCATGGGGAACGCCAGCGTTCCCAGCTAAATACATCTCCCTTCGAACCTATCATGACAGGGCAACACGCGCGCTGGCTAAGGCTGCAGATATTGTGTGTATGTGTTCAATCTACTTGTTAATTCCTTCTGCCTATCCACATGTAAATGTGCGAACATCGGGGAGGGTTTCGTTAGTACAGATGACATTTCACCACCATACAATTGGGGACGTCACTAAACGTTGGCAAATGTAAAGTGATTCTTATATCTCGGAGAACTACCTCATCCATACATACTGAAGAAATAATAATAATACCTTAAAATCTATACGCTCTCCCGTAACTTAGGTATCCGTATCTCTGCTAACGTACCTGAGAACATTCATGTCCATCTCGTAATATCCAGTGGTATAGCCGCATGCCTGGCTTGTTAGGACTTGGCAGTTCAACCACCACTTCACATATGCAAATGTTTTACGGTATTGCTCTTTTACGCGCAAAATTGAGACATACACGCGTACAGTGCTTCGGTTCCTGCTGTTGCCAAACTCAAGGATAAACACAAATCGTTTAAGGTAACTTATTTCACGTAAATGTACGCCTGCCTCAAGTCTGTCCGCTTTGAATTTTGACTGGTAGACTTTCACTAGCGCCGTAGATTCGCCATAGAAGTCTACATTTAGTTCTATTTCATGAGCTATAACAAAGTCGATAATCTGCCCTGGACTCATTCCACAAGAATGGTATGAATCGCCTAGGTGTACTCAAGCATCTTTTGTATGCGAACCGAACGGTTTGCGTCATATATTGCTTGGCCGTCTACAAAATGTGAACACCTCCCAGCACAAATCCTGTCCATTCACGATCACCAATTATTTAGAGCAGTTTCAGATAGCACTGCACAAACAAAGCTTTTTTTTTTTAGTTTTTATTTGCAACGCGAATGCTCTTCGCAGTTTAAGCCTTCATTTTATCATGGCAGTGTATTATTTTAGTCCTATAAATTTTTCATTTACTTATTTTTTGCAATAAAATTTTATGCCATTGCAAACCTAAGCTCAAACTATAGCCAGAAGTGTCTGCATATGTTCGTCGCAGTTTTAGCAATTTACCGTAAAGTACCACCTTTTTAATTAGTAATGACCAGGGGCATTCTTAATCACAAATGAATATTAACTGAGATTTCTTTCTTGCCAAACCTCAGCACGACGAGTGAAAGGTTCGTTTCGCATCTTTCCAACATGAAAATCTAGCCTGACTTCGCTGCGGCCTTTCAGCAGCCAATTTAGTTTTGATACTTCACAGTCTACCGTGATATCTGAGTCTGCCGCAATATCTGAGTGAGCCTGTCACTTGCGCTGAAGCACACGCACAAGCGGCCTAACCGAAGCGCCAATCATGGCGAGACAAACCGGCCAAGGGTCAGCGATGCAGCATTTATCCCCTGACATCGCATTTTAGATGCGGAGCATCTCTTGTCCGGCGTCCGCACTCGCACTACCCATGCGCGACTCTCCTCTCCCTTCGCTACTCCAACAGCTGCTGCAATAAATGAAGCGGGTAGAGAGCGCACGCGCAGCGGCGCCCGTCCGCCCTCACACTACGCATGCGCGACTCTCCTCTCTCTTCCCTCTCTCCACAGCTGCTGCAATAAATAAAGCGGGTAGAGCGCGCGCGTGCGCTTCGCTTCAGTAGTACCTCCTCCTTCTCCGATGAAAGATGTTGGTGTGTTGTGTGATGGAAGGAACAGTTCTGTCAGCGAGTGGGTTGGCGCAAGTACGCATAAGCATCAACCCACGCTCTGACAACGGTCACGCGATGCGTGGTAACGAACCAAGTTAACAACGTAATAACACGCAAGGTTCACCGCAAGGTCCACGGCAAAGGTAACACCGAAAACACTGCAAACCTGTGAACACCGCCGTTAAATGCACCGTTGAAACTCCCACCGTTGAAACTCCATTGAAACTCCATCACCCCATGGTACCCTTCGGGGAGATGGTGTAATTTTTGGGGGAAAAGGTCGGTTATCTCCAATGGCAACCTCTTAACCAGTGCAGTAGTTCCTTGAATGTTAAGCAGTGTACCCGACAAAAAATAAGGGCCTCCCTAATTGATTTCCCACAATTTGCCCTGATTCCCTTCTGGCGGCTTAGCGACCGGCCATGATGCCAGGCCCATACCCAATAATTCATCGCCGGGGCCAGGTCCTCACAAGCGGGGATATTGCTGTGTTCGAAAGGATAAGCTCTTGTCGGGGATGGCGACGTTGACTTGGCTGACGCCAACCTTCGAAGAGATGGCTACGAATGTCGTGCCAACAGGCCTGGCCACCTACCTCGGATGCGGCGACGGGTTATACAGCTCACCAACAACTCGATCCTTACGGCGTCATAGCAGCGCGCGGTCCCGTGAGAGTGTTACATTCTACTTGCAAAGTAATGCAGATTGTTGCCTACACACAGATGCGCTCCGTGCAGGCACCCGCCTTCCCCATGCCGCTACGACCGTGTGGACGCCTGTATCTTACCCATGTTAAGAGTTTATCCTATGCCAATCACAACGCAACAGCCTAAACAAGGCGTGACCATTAATTTATTATGTTCTAA
Source organism: Hyalomma asiaticum (assembly GCA_013339685.2). Taxonomy (NCBI): domain Eukaryota; kingdom Metazoa; phylum Arthropoda; class Arachnida; order Ixodida; family Ixodidae; genus Hyalomma; species Hyalomma asiaticum. Next base: position 3,968 of record JABSTT010002871.1, read on the forward strand.
ACACATATCGTCCCGACTGCTACACGGTAAAAATGGCTTGAACCGCATTCTAAAAGCTAGCATTCATTCTGCGGAACTTGGCAAACTTTTCAGGAACAAATGAGGAACTTTGCAAATTTTGTTTCATGTAACGCATCGCAAAAGGTAAACGAAACGTCTATAATATGGGGTTGTTCATTATAAATTCAACACCTACCAAAGTCGTATTGTAGCTTTAACTCACAGCGTCACATTTTCTGCAGTATCTCGAGCATTCACAAAAATATTAAGATCTAAATGGGTGGAATTTTCTGAGAAAGCTCACGAAATTGACCTAAAATGAAGCAACAATCACAACCACGGTCCACGCAGTATAAATTTTCAGTGCACACTCGCCATGCACTTAGACGGAAATATAATATTTCAGTATGCAGATACAGTATGATAGATATAAAAGCAGAACGCTGACAAAAACGGTGCAGTCAAAAAAATAATGGCAGATCCCACGTGCAGCGGGAATCAAGGAAATGCGAAGCACGCATCAGGATCGTGAAATGGATCTGCATTGTTGTCCCTCTCTACCGAATTTAGTACATATGAAGTTAACGAAACGGCTGCAAGAGCACCAAGTATGTGGCATGTAAACCACGCCGCTCATGACACGCATGTCATGATTGTGACGTTATGCCGTGTCATATACGTTCGTCATGCAGTCATGTTATGGCATACCAATTTTCGTATACATCCCTTGAACGAAAAGGCCAGGAAAGCACCAAGACCGTGGTACGTAAATCATGCCGATCATGGCATGCATGTCCCGATTTTCATGTTATGACCTGTCACTTGTGTTCGTCACTCAGTCATGTTGTGGCACATCAATTGGAGTATACATCACATTCACGAAACGGCCAGGAGAGCACCGAGACAGTGGCTTGTATATCATGCCGCCCATGACATGCGTCTCATGATTTTCACGTTATGACCTGTCATTTATGTTCGTCGTGCGGTCATGCTCCGGCCTACCAATTTTCGTGTATATCCCATTTATGAAACGGCCAGCAGAGCACCCACACCCTGGCATGTAAATCATGTCCCTCACGACATGCATATCATGATTTTCATGCTATGTCCTGTCATTTATGTTCGTCATGCAGTCATGTTGTGGCATACCTGTTTTCGTCTGCATACCATTAACGGCACGGCCAGCAGAACACAAAGACCGTGGCATGTAAATCATGCCGCTCATGACATGCATGTCACGATTTTCATGTTATCACCTGTCATTTATATTCGTCATGCAGTCATGTTGTGGCCTACCAATTTTCGTGCACTTCCCATTTATGAAACGGCGAGCAGAGCACCAATAGCCTGGCATGTAAATCATGTCCCTCATGACATGCATGTACTGATTTTCATGTTATGACTTGCCATTTATGTTCATCATGCAGTCATGTTGTGGCATACCAATTTTCGTATACACCTCATTAATGAAACGGCCAGGAGTGCACTAACTCGTAGGCGGCTAGATAGATAGATAGATAGATAGATAGATAGATAGATAGATAGATAGATAGATAGATAGATAGATAGACAGATAGATAGATAGATAGATACGCTCAAAGACGCCGAAGTTCGCTAAGAAATGTTTCGCATTTAAAATAACGCTTTGTCTCCCACACGGAAGCCCATTTCACAAAACCGGGAGGCCGAAGCCGTCAACCTAAATCCATGTCAACATTCCCTTTGACAGATGTCTACGTTGGTGAAAGGGAAATTTGAGCGACGCCTGCAACAGCATATGAGCGACGTGAAAAAAAAAAGAAAAAGAAAAGTTACTCGAATGTTTAGGGAGGGCATTCCTCCCTGAGCATGCAGGAAACGTGCATTGCGATTTCAACTGGAGAAAGGCTTTTGTTGTCACCCGGGAAAGGAACGCGAATATGTGACGAAACAAACAAACAAAGAAACAAACAAACAAGAACATCGAGAATATCCTGACTAACAAAACAATACAAAAGACGCCCAATCAAAACGACGGCAATCTCCCGCCATCATAGACGAGGCGCTCGAAACGATTGTTGACGGGGGTATAAGTCGACTTCGGTCCTCTTAGCTTACTGCACAAGGCCACTGCTTTGCGGCCGAAACGCCATTTTTTGTGAACGCTGTTTTGATCAATATTTCGTTAATATTTCTACCGTGCTGTTGCGTCCTAACCAGGAGAGGTTTGTTAAAATTGCTGATTTCAATTTTCAAATACCTTGCCGAGTGTGCTCTACAGGCGTTGATCTTTTCGGTTGAGGTGGCCGCTTACCCGCAGACTAACGTTTCGAATTCAAAACACTTGCCGAATAAGAAATCAATATATCGCAATTCATTACAACGTATGAGTTCACTAATTGAGGCAATTTACGACTGAAGATAGAGTACTGGGTTTTCGCTGTTAAATTGCTCAACAACATTCCTGCTATTCATTTTATATGCCAAATTAATCTCGATGAAGATTTATAGAAAGGTTATTGCAAGAAATCTGCCAAAATTAGGAAGTGAAAGCACAGCAATATAACACCAGGAGTAGCAAGCCAGGCCATAAACGAGGCTAACATCTCCGGACTCATTAATAAAATTTTCTTTCTCTATCTCTCTCTCAAAGCAGTGTCGTGTTTTCCGAAAGAAGAAAAGGTGAAGCGTCAAGCTTCACAATAAAGGTTTTGTGAGGTCGCACATAGGCAGTACATAGAAGGGATGGGGAGTTGTCTTTGACTCTTTTAGTTAGTATCCGTACATAGGTGAGCGAGCCCAGATTTCTATTGCCGAGTAAATGGATGCACACCATAGCATGCGGAGGACCGTGGAGGCGCAAAGCGCCTACTTTTTTATGTATTTCTCTGCGTGTTCTGCATCGCGCGAAAGATCCTCACGTCGACTGTCCTTTGCGTATCAGAGCAATTTTCACAGGCTAGGTGATGCGGCGAGTCAAGCGTCCATTGTCATTTGCAGCACAACAGCTTCCTGCTATATTGCCGGATGTGGGACGACGTCAAGCGGTGCCAGAGGTCGTTTCCAAGAAGGCGCGGTGTCATCTTCTCCACAAAACAACCTCGGCCCCCTCTTTCTCTGTTCTGGTTGCATATGCTTCCTGTTCACATATTCGCGTCACGCCCACGTGCAGAGTGTGGTGCGTTTAGATTACGGCCGATGCACTCGAAGTGGACTCCGAGCACCAACGACGCAAGCTTACACTTCCCGAACGTGCAAGTCTCCTGGCATCCATTCATAGAGGAGTGGTCCTTGAGAACTACTAGAGCGAACGTGCCCAGGCAAGCAGGGATGTTCTGGCAGAGGCAAAGAAAAAAGCGTACATAAAGAGGGAAACACAGAACATAAAAAAGAGCAAATTATAAAAACCAAGAGAACACGCGTGCCATCTGAAAAAAAAGTGTTTTATGATTGGTGGCAGAGCTTCGTATTCAGTGAGAGGGCAATTAGCACCGCCAGTGTGGCCCAGTCCATTTCAAGGACCGTTGTTTTTGCACTTGCGTAAAGCTGTGCGCTTACCGCACGGCACATTTACAGTGAGTGGGTCCGCCCGTACCGTTATTTCGTTGCTGCTAATGAGAGGTGTCGAGACGCTCAACATTTCCTTTGTTTGTATCGCAGATTTCTTCAGCGTATTTGCATAGCGATGCGCCAAATAGAAAGCTTGTCTTCTTCAAACACCAACGTTTGGCGCTTTCCCGCAGAGCACAGGAGCGCGTTTCCCGAGGTACATTGTCTTCAAGGAAATTGAGATAGTTTCTCGACGTCATTTTTCACTGCACTTGCCGCAATATCCCTTTGCGTGGCATCCTCCTTTATAGAGGTGAAAATGCACTGAGGCGTCTGAGTGTAATGGAATGAATATAGCACGAAAGCAAGGGATTTAGCTAACAGAGATTATATTTGCGCAACTCATGTCTCAGAACTAAGCTCCCTGAAATACCTTACTTAAATACACAAACGCGGGCTTTTTCGATTGCATTTGGTGCACATTTTGACTGCGCAGCGTGTCTGTTCAGAAACATACAGCACGACGCTTTTCCCTGGTGGCAGTACTTGGCGAGAAAGCGCACTGGGCTGCTACTGCTCGTAAAAATTTCAAAGCGACATGCGCAAGTTATTTCCCGCCTAAAATTCCTCTTCAGCATTCGCAGTTGCTGGTTAGGAGGAGTTAGCTCGTCTACTGCGGAACCTACGCATAGGAGTTTGCGAGTGTTTCCCAGCCTCAAGCGCGTGCGAGACGCATAATAGTGGGGAAGCTTGCACTAAGTAGCGCAAGGCTTGAAACAGCCAAGCTGGAGAATTTGCAATTTGACATGGTTTTGTTATGTCTTGCTTGGCTTTTCTAGGTCTCGCTAGCTTTTGCTAATTCATCTGATAGGTCTTTCTAGGTTTTGCTAAGTCTCATTTGGAAATCTACATATTCTCAGCTCAATTGGGGTCCAAGTAGTCTTAATTTTATGTTTATCTTAACCAGTATTAGCTTAATAAGCCGTGTCAACTTTGTCACATCATAACAATACTTGGGTTAATTATTCTTAGCTTACGAAGGCTTATTAGACTGCTCAAATAGGATTGGCTTAGTTCATGTCAGCTTAACTGCAGTTGCCTTAAATGTTGTTAAATTAATTAGGTATAACCTTATTAGACATAGATTACATAATAATGCCCTAATTATTCTTAACTAATTAGGCTTACCTGATGTAACATTACAATTATCACACTGTACCAGGCTTGGCCTAGCTCAATTAGCCGCAATATTCTCAAAGCTCGGTTGGAACAGTTGCCTGCTGTAGGTGGGGTAAGCGCACTTGCAATGAAGCGACATTACAGCGCATGCGTAGCTTGGGGTAGTTATGCGGAGCCATGTGTAGTTCTCGCGGAACGGGTGGCCGCAGCTCTGGTCTTAGCGTTTTCCGAGCAACGCGATGCACTCCGAGGCGGTTTTCCGTGGAGACCAAAGTTTTTACGGGCGGCATGAAGAGCTTCCCTGTTAAAATAGGAAATCGGTTGCTGGTGAACATGCCAGCTCGAAGGTTACTCTTTACCGCACGACAACGCCTACATCGGCCTGTAGTCCTCATTTCCTTACGCTGAACGAGCGCGCAGATTTCAGGGCAATGCATTTGTGGACACACTTTCTTCACAAATAAACCTGTGCACTATGCTAAGTGCTATATCTAGAAAAATTAACCAAGTGCGCAGACTTCGGCAGATTTCCTTGATTTCAATTGCGCATTGCAATGTAGCAAACTCTAGCCATCGCGAACGGGGAACCACGAGCCGAACACAAATTCCCACAATTTTCTGGACAAACTTGGCGGGCAACCAAGCCAATTGAAGCATCAAAAGGTCGGGATTCTCAAATACGGCCTCCCTGTGATATTTCTGCATGAACTAAGCAGTAGCGTGAGCAAAACATTTCATATACAAGAAGTTGCCCTTCCCCTCAATGCGTTCTCAATAAATGACGCAGTGAGAACTGTTGAATTTCTTGGTTTCTCTGGCACCCGAGCACAGCAAGCGAACATTTCAATGCGTTAGAAATAGGCAGGTATATTTCATTCTAATGGAGGATATGAAAAATTGCTCCTTGTATGGCAACAGTGACATTTCGATATCTTGGCTTTGAAAGTTGTCGTGACGGTCGTTCGCGGCGCGCGCTGCTGCCGCTTGTCAATGCCTGTCGGTTTTAGCGCTGTAATATGGCGGCATGGTAGTTTTTCGAGCATTAATAGTGTCATATGACGTAAGGACATAAAGGCATAGCCGTGGAACAAGTCCGCAGGCCACTGGGCCGCCTTCTCGGCAGTGAGATGGGCCATGTACGCCTTTGGCGTTGGTCGTTACATGGTACGATCATGAAGGTAAACATTTGACAGAAGTCTCTCTGGTTGGAACGCAACACATCAGTAAATATAAACACCAACCAATATCTAAGTTGGGCAGATCCGACGTTTCGAGGCCGGGCCGTCCTCTTTCTCAGGGATGACGGGCCAAGTTCCAGCGGCATTATGCCTTGACGCCGTGACCACCCTCAAAGCGATTCGCCATGGAGCGTAGGCCGTGCGCATACAGGGAGGGGAGAGTTCCCGAGGAACGGGTGGGGTTTCCTGCCGTCCGCTGGATATGCCACGATTGCAGCAACAGTCATTTCCTCCACCAAGGCTAGCTTTGCAGGATTGTCGCCCCCTCGAAGTCAATTCTATGGCCAAATGCCTCGCAAAGCTCGGCGACGGCGCTTCACTCCTTGTTTCTTCCTGACGTCATTCTTGTGTTGCCTAATTCGTTCCGGAAGGTTTTTTTTTTGGCTCGTCGATGTAGGAGCGGGGGCACTCGGCGGACGGAACTTTGTACACGACGCCTGGTATCCCCTACTTTGCCGATTGTTCTTCAGGGCCGGGAGGGAAGCGACCTAATGTTCACGAAGACATGTGCGCGATGTGCACCCCTTCCGTCTTGAAAGTCGGGCCAAAGCTTCGCTGGCTTCCTCCGCGTGTGGTACAGGAACGCGTTTCTGCTTAGCTAGTACGTGAATTCATCAATAGATGGCGCGGAGGCGCTCGCTGCGTGCTCTAGTGTGATAGGAGAGTGCTAGATGGTGGCTGCGGATTCACAGCATATCCACGGAGTGAATGATGATGAGTGGGGCGAAGCTTCCGTCGGTCCGTCCGTCTGTCTGTCTGTCTGTCTGTCTGTCTGTCTGTCCGTGCGTCCGTCCGAGCGCTTTGGTGCTGCTTAGCTAGTGTGTGAATTGATCAAAAAATGGCAGGGAGGCGCTCGCTGCGTGCTCTAGTGTTATAGGAGAGCTAGATGGCGGCGTTTTGTGTTCGAGTCTGATTGGATGGAGGTGCATTGCTCTCGTTTTTTCGGATATCGCTAGAGGCGCATCTCAGCTCGATTCTCATTGGATGGAACGATCGTTCGAGATCGTTCGATGCGCGACCGATGAACCTCCGGAGCTTCGCCCACTCATCATCATTCACTCCGTGGATATGCGCGGATTCTTTTCTCGTCACTAGGACATCGACAAAAGCAATGTTGCGGAATTGTTCGCACTCAACCGTGAACTGTATGGTGGGGTGCGTAGAATGTAGGTGTTTGGTCAAGTTTTCAATTTCAGAGGTCTTCACTACACAAAAACAATCGTCCATGCAGCCAAGAAAGAGTTTAGGTTGGGGTGAGAAGGAGCTATGAGAGCCTTCTCTTCTTTATCTTCCAAGCGCACGTTTTCCATTGTGACGTAGATGAAGGCCCCCATTGCAGGTCCACTTTCTTGCTCGAAAATTATTACTTTATAGGAGAACTAAGTGCGGGACAGGCAGAATTCCAGTAGGCGGCAGAGTTCATCAAAAGTGAGGACTGTCCGTTCGTTTGAGCTAGTGCTGTTTTGAATGACCGAACGAGCACAGGCCACAGCCAAAGGCACAGGCGCTCTGGTGAACAAAGATAAGACGTTGCACGTGACCATGTGCTCTCGCCATCGTCCATGCACACTTCCGACGCCAGCTGCACAAATTTCCTAGAGCCACGGGCGTGAGTTTCATGGGGTTTTCCGGTTCAGATGGGCCAAGATGCATTGTAGAAAATTTGAAACGGTTCCGTATGGTGAGGAGGTGAAATCAACGATTGGTCGGAGGGGGACGCCAGGCTTGTGGATTTTCGGTAATCCGTAGAATTCAGAAGCGGAGCCATTCCGGCAGATTAAACTTAGGCAGAGCGTTTTTATTTCCGGGTGGGGTTCGAATATATCCGCAGGTAGCTTGTTTCGGTGAATCTGAGTGTGACTTGTTGGGCCCTTGCTTAGCTTAAAACTTAGCTTAAAAACTATGACCGGAAGGTTTCAGCTCTTTTAAATGGGGACGCCTACACTAGTCTAAGCTTACTGGTGGTTTATTCTCAAGGTTCGCTGTTGTTTTCTTACCTAGTTCTGTCTGCAGGGGATTAAGAAGGTGGTTTGCATTCGGAAGCGCATACCCTAGACTACTTTCTTGAGGGGTCATTTTTTTCCAGCCTGGTAAAAAACACACAAGCCCTTATATGCAAATGTACACGTTGTGCTACGTACTCTACGCGTATGCCGCTCAGATTTTCCGTGTCAACCGGCCACCACCGTGAAACACGATTTCACTTCAATCGACAGGAAGCGCGTGAGGCCGGTGTAGCTCAGGTACTGAAGCCTGCAGAACACAAAAAGGCATGATAGGTACTGAATACTCCTTTCTGCGCCACTGAGCATCGTGAATACTTCATCCTACAAGAGAAGACTTGAGAGCCTAACAAGGCTCGGTGTCTAAGTGCACTTCAGCACGCAGAAATATTATCTTAGAGGTACATTGAAGTGCCATATATTGGATAAATATTTGTGAACCAGCTATGGCAGCAGTGAACAAGGTATCGTTGTAAGATTGTAGCATTTATCTTTCATCACTCATATTCGGGAAGCTTCAGGTGTCGTTCGATTACACGCAGATTAATGACGGCTTTACTTCCGACGCAACATGATAACTAAAAGACAGCTGCGGATTTGAAGTCAAGCAGTCAGTGGACTGAGAGGCTCGCTGATATTTTCTATTGTTTTTATTACTTTACGAATTGTTCAAATATATTTAGATAACAATGGCCAACGCGGAACAACTTTATGTAATTATAATTTAGGTTTAATGTAATTTATAAAACACATAATTTCAGCTTATTAATAACGTCTCAAGCTCCCTTGGTGTACATACTGCGATTTTTACAGAAAATAAATAATGAAAATAGATATGTCATTCTCCAACCGTCAAGGCTTTCAGCAAGTTCCCCCTCCCCCCCCTTTCCTCCAGAGAGGCAGAGCGACAAACAGCTTTATGTAAATGTCCGGCGATGATAAATCGGGGCGGACTTGAATCCCCGCCTAGGCATCGGCCGCGAGCCCCTCACCCCCAAATAAAAAAAAGAAATACCCTGCCTACGGGCCCATTCATTCGAATGAATAAAGCTGGCCAATACTGCCTGTGGTTTTTTGTGTCTCAGCGTACTTCCACGCTACCGCAGTCCGAGTAGTTGTGGAGTAAATGCGCTAAGGCATCGCTCCTCAAGGACTCCGTAAGAAAGTTACAGTTTGCTCTGAGTAGTACGCGCTCATGGCTCTTTGAACGCCTCTACGGCTTGTTCCTCTCTTATAGCGCACTATTATGGTGGCTCAAATGCAGAAATTACTGCTTATATTCGAACTGTCTCGTATAGCTTTGCTGGCGTATTCCGGAAGATGAAATATGCTTAATAAAAACACGCATATTCATGCACACACAATGTTGGCGGTTATGGGTCATCAAGCATGCGATTTTCCCAACTGGCGATACGACGCGAAAACGTGGGTTTACCACATACCGGAGATAGCTATGGCAAGCGCTAAACCCACACTGTAGTTAATATAAAGAATGACTATGCTACACATCTCCGCGCTCTTAAAGTACGTCACACCAAAAATCAGATTACCGATTCTGACATTACTACAATGACATTAATTTACTCTCGGTCATGCCTGAATCATAGGTGTTTGGCCTTCCATGTACTTATTTCTACTGCTGTATTATCAAAATCGGTGATCATTTGTATGATCATTTCTACTAATTTGACAGGTACGTTTTCTTTCTCTTTGTTATATAACTATTGCGCGCTTGTGCTTATTATATTTATGATGAAACGCAATGCCGAATATTAACTATCTGCGTTGCCGAAATACCAGGGCCAAGGTTCTTTCTCAAGCGATGCTCCCGGTTCTTATAAGCGGATTTTCCTAGAGGAACCGGCTAGTAGGCACGACGCACGCACACACACACACACACACACACACACACACACACACACACACACACACAAACATATATATTGGAACGAGCAGAGATATAAGGCTGAATGGGAAGGCCGTTTTAATAACGGGAACGATATCGCCGGCACAGGCCCAATCACAGGGTGAGAGGCTATCCCACTACGTCGCCTTCGTCGTCTCCCTAGCGATCGTCGTTGTCCTCATCTCTGAGCACCGTGACAATATATATATACACACACTACAGGGACTGTTTAGGCTCCAGCCCCGGCTGTCCCCTGTCCGTGCCGGTGTTCGCGCATTTGTGGGAGCTCAGATCCGTGAATTCCACTTCTTGCACCTATGAATCGGCAGCGAAACGGCAGCGTCGGGTGACCGTTCCAGTATTTTTCTTCTTTTTCTTTACTTATATGCGAATAACATGGGAAGGTTCGCTGCGTCACAGCCGGCTATCATAGCAGAATTAAACTAATATAAACACACACGAAACAGAATAAAAGAAACAAATTAACAAGAAGAAAAAGATACTACCAGTGGATCACTGGGTCAGTGCAAGCCTCTGTCATCGTAGTCCAATAGGCAACTGAAAAAAGCAAGCCAGGCACAAGCACACGATAGCCATGAAAAAATTATTTTAAGCAAATATCATCCGTGATTATACAAAATAGTTTTTCACGTATAAGACCGGTACTGCCTGCATGTATTCACAGGCACCTGTATTTACTATATATTTAGTGTTTACCATGCTTTAGGGTCAAACGACGAGTTCTTTTCTGATTATGTTACTGAAACAAAGATTGTAATTGTTAAATTCCACTTTTCAATACATTTATGTATGCTTTCGTTATTGCTGACGTTTTACCAACATTTCAATTGAGCTAACTTTCAAATAAACATTTGCTAATTGCCCCACTTGAAGAATGTAGCAAGGGACCGTGCAGTGTTTTGCATTCACGAAGGCAAAATCAACCTTAAACTTCAAGGATGAAAAAAAAGGCAATAATGATTCGCCTCACGTAGAAACACAAGTCAAGCGAAACCAGCCCTTTAAAATTAGGAAACACAAGGCTCGCGGCCGCGGGTACAAACGAACCCGATTGCCAGAAAAAGGCAATTCAAGTTGCATGCCAACAGCGGAAAGCTAACCCCGATATTGGCAGCAAAAGGAGAGAAATTGATCTTTTCATACCAGAGAATCACAGCAGGGCAACGAAAATCAGCACGAAGCACTCGCAATCGTACCGTGAGAAGGAACGTCCCTTACGAACCAGCAGGAATTCCAGAACCAAAGAATTCGCCGCGACGAATGTCAGCAGGAATTCGGCAGCCCCAAGTCAGTCGAGAAAGGCCCCAACCCAGCGCAATTACAGCCTCCGCAGCATTGCAAGCTCCTCGTGCAACAGCGAGGAATGACTGAGTCCGGCAAATAATGGTAAGGCGGCTCGCTTTCCAGTCTCGAGGGATTTTCAAAAACTTAGGAAAATTACTGAAAAACGCATACGTTCTGACATGCAAGCTTCCGCCCTTGCACGCTATTTGAGCGCCTCGGTGGTACCGAAAGGGTTAAAAATTAACCTTAGACCAGCAACTTCAGAAATGTCCGTTGCTAATAAGGCCAAGTGGGAGACAGTGCTCAAAAAAGCATCCCTAGAACTGCTATCAGTTATAATTAATCACCATAAAGCAAATGCCAATTCGCTACGAAAACAGGAGAAATTACTCAGCCAGTCCCTCACTTCCGAAGAGTCTCAACTAATAGTTCAATTCGAAAACAATAAGACGTCATCGCTATCGGAGCAAAAAATTAAGAAATTCGCACGAGACGGGATGCCTTCCAATATCCAATTAGGCTCACAGCAAACTGCCTCCCTTGTCGAAACGCAAGCCAAAAATGATGAGGCAGTGGCATGTAATGGTGTTAATTTGTCCAGTATGGACCTTTCGGCAGCCCACCTTTGTGCTCTGTCGAAAGGATTAAATTTTTGCCCCGCCACTGGTGGTTTTAATGAATTACAATTACTTAAAGACCTGGACAGCTTTGCGAGAAATTTGAGACTCCGTGAATACTACCATGATAGCACGAGCACAGGCATAAGAAATTCGACACTACCGAGCAATAGGCATTGGACCCCACCACCCCAGCGAGACAAATGTCTGGACTTGTATATAAAGGCCGTACAACATGATATTCTTGAGATCTACAAGCAACAAAGATCCTACCGTCATAATATTTCTCCAGAGGAAAAGAGGGCACTTGATAATCTCAGTAGCAAACAGGATATAGTAATAAAACCAGCTGACAAAGGGGGTGCAATAGTCATAATGAATAAACAGGACTACGTGAAAGAAGCGACCCGCCAATTGTCTGACTCCTCATTTAATCAACAAATAAGTGGTGACCCTACGGAAAATTTTAAGAAAGAAATCAAAAACACAGTAGCATCACTTGTGCAAGATAAGAAAATAGAAGGCAAAATTGGAAACTCCCTCATTCCTCTCAGCCCAGTAGGTGGTAAATTCTATCTTCTACCTAAGATTCATAAAATCAACAACCCTGGCCGGCCTATTGTCTCTAGGGTGGGCACCGTCACTGAAGCCATTTCGCTATACGTAGATAACCTAATTCGGCACATCCCACCTACTTATCCGTCTTACGTAAAAGACACTAACAATTTTCTTTCTGACATTATGGATCTCACAGTACCTGCTAATTGTCTACTTGTAACTCTTGACGTCTCCTCTGTATATACTAATATTCCCCATGGTGATGGAATCAGAGCGGTTTTAAAAGCTTATGAAGAGTCGCAGGTCGATAAATCTGTTGACTGTTATACCCTCCGCACACTTCTGAAGTTGATTCTCGAATTCAATAACTTTGAGTTCGATGGCACTCACTACGTGCAAGTGAGCGGAACGTCAATGGGAACGAGAATTGGCCCTAATTATGCCAATATCTTTATGGCAACACTCGAAGAAGAATTTCTACATAGATGATATCTTTTTAATTTGGCATCACGGAGAAACCGATCTATTACAATTCATCACCGACTTTAGTTCTGCTCATCCGACTATTTCTTTTTCTCATCAATACTCTAGGCAGAGCATAAACTTCTTGGATGTGACCGTGTCGCTTTCGAAAAACAAGTTGGTTTGCAACCTTTATAGGAAACCAACGGATACTAATCACTACTTACATTTTCACAGCAGTCATGTGCGGCACTGTAAGACGGGCATCCCGTACAGTCAAGCACATCGATTTAAACGCATATGTTCAAAAAAAGAAGATTTCGATCATAACTGTGCACAAATGAAAAAGGTCCTCCTCAAACAGAAATACCCGGAAAAAATAATTGACGATGCTATAACTCGCGCCGACATGCTTGACCGCGCTGAAATTCTCAAAAATCAGTCACCAAGCAGGGAACACAAGACTAACTTAATACTTACTCTGCATCGCTGCCAAAGGTGTCAGCTATTCTTAAAAAACATCATAATATTCCTACTCAAAGTGATCGCCTCAAACGCATATTCGTGGAACCGCCTCGTGTCGTGTACAGACGAAACACAAATTTACGCGACACCTTAACCAAATCAACTTTAAATCCACGTCGTGGCACTGGATGCAGGCCGTGCAAGAAGCCACGTTGCCAGGTGTGCCCATACATTAGAACTACACAAAAAGCAACAAGCACCGCGTCCGACTTTTTTGTACAAATTAAAGGAAACTTCACTTGTGACACGGCTAATGTCGTTTACCTGCTTGAGTGCCCTAAATGTAATCAACAATATATTGGTCAGACAGAAACACCTTTCCGAATACGATTTAATAATCACAAGTCACACGCCAAAAATTCTTTGAATCTGCCCCTGTCTAAGCACGTGCACCTTTCCGGCCATTCATTTAGTGACCTGAAAGCAATGATACTGGAATCGGGCTTTCGGACGCACCACGACCGCGAGGTTCGTGAGTCCTACCTCATTTATAAGTTCAAAGCCGCTACCTCGGGCATTAATGAAAACACGGGTAAACTCAAATGTTTCCCGAGTGTCTAGGGCATTGCCATTATGAGGAAGCCATTTCAAACAACTACAATGCGTTATTTCACACATAAGACTTTTTTTATCTGTCATTTTATTTCCATTTTTTATCCTTCATGGTTTATATATTTTTTCATTACAAGATATTTCGGCCGTTTGTTAATAAATCAGTATTTTTGTTTTATTGTTGTTTTTTATTTATTTATTTACTTATCTTTATTTATCTTATTTTTTTTAATCCTTTTTTGTCATTTATGCTGTGGTGATTGCCATTTTTACAATGTACAGTGGCTTTATAGTTCCGTTACATACACGTAGTAGAATCCCTCGGGGTTGCAAGTGTTCCACCTTGCTGTTAATTGATAGGCTACGGGGTCGCCTCGTGACTCGCCGCAGCCGACCACGTGTTCTGTCCAGGAAGACCTCATAGCCATTCCGTGTACAGAATACGCCTTTGTAGCCGCACTCTCTCCCCTTCCTGTACCCTTAAAAGGAGGGTGCTCTGCAACAGCTTTTTACTCTGGTGAAGGCCGGTCCACCGGCCGCAACGTCAGTAAACTTATATTCTTTTTGTTAATCGTGTGAATCTCTTCTTTTGAAAATATTTATTCGGGCTCACGGATATCTTCTTTCTGAACTATATATATATATATATATATATATATATATATATATATATATATATATACATATTGACGACATCGTCCAGAAGGCTGAAGATGCTCGACAGCTCACTCGAAACCAAATCTGTAACCATCAAAGTGCCGATACAACAGCGGCGGCAGAGAAATTCAGTATGAACCTCGTGACTACGTCTGGGTATGGACGCCCATCCGGCAGCAGGGCCTCTCCGAGAAAGCGCTGCGCAGATATTTCGGTCCCTACAGGATAACAAAGCGCCTTAGTGACGTGAACTACGAAGTCATCCCCGAAAGTTCTGCTACGAGCGCGAGGCAACGGCGTCCCCGACCAGAAATTGTTCACGTAGTGCGTATCAAGCCGTACTACGCCCGTGAAGAAGTTGTCAGCTGACCATATTTTTCCCCTGCCCTCTGTTTCATTTGCATCAGCCCCGTCGGCGACCGGGACGGTCGCTTTTCACAGGGGGGAGTAATTACGCCAAGCAAAGTGCCCACCGCGGAGCAAGTTCTGAGAAGCAAGCTCCCCACGACAGGCACCGATCTCGAGCAGAGGAAGAGGAAGAAGAGCGCAGTTGTGCGAGCGTTCTTTTGGTGTTGGCCGCCATTAAAGAAGGCTGTCCTCTTCCACCGATCGTGTATTATGTATATATATATATATATATATATATATACATATATATATATTATCAGAAAGACACAGTGACAAACATAGGATTTATTCTAAATTTCGGCTGGAGGTCAGCCTTTTTCAAAGATGATCTTTGAAAAAGGCTGGCCTCCAGCCGAAACGTCAGAATAAATCCTATGTTTGTCACTGTGTATTTCTATTAGTATATTTACCCCGATAGCCAGGAAGAACTTTATATATATATATATATATATATATATATATATATATATATATATATATATATATATATATATATATAGTCATGGTGGTGAATAGGCCGGAGGCGTGAAGGCAGAGATGAGTAGTAGACCCTCGGAATTGGCAGCAAATATGCGGAAAGCGTTTATTCAACGTTTCAGCCGGAGACCGGCCTTCATCAGGAATGTCTATGGTTGTATTTCCGCTTCTATTTATATCTATCTGAGAGAGATTTTCATAAAAGAGGGAGGAAAAAAAACATGAAAAAAGAAAGAATAAGAAAAGAAAGAACAGGAAAGATCTAGAACCTGAAAGAAGACGAGCAAAGAGTGGGTGGGGGTAGAGCGGACGACGTGTGTCATATGCGGGCATCATGTCCACCCCCCACCCCCCACTTTTTTTTTCTGTGGGTGAGTGTGTGTGTTTCCCCTCTCTCCCCTCTTTTTTATTTCCTCCCCTCTTTACGAAGTGGTTTCCGGGGCTGGACACAATAGTCAAGCCTACACTTCAGGCCCCCCTCAGGTGTGCCACTGTCAAGAAAAAAATATACCAGTAAAAAGGAAGAAAAGAAGAAAGCGGGTGGGGGAGTAAAATTGCAGTGACGTCGGTGGCGCTGGCGCCTAGAAGTCTGCGCCCGGACGGGCGAGAACATGCACTGACCTGCCTGCGCGTTTGGCCACAGCCGACGAAAGAGAAAAAAAAAGGAAAAGGAATGTTTCAGAGAAATAGTTAGAATAAGGCATGTAAAAGATGAATGGTCAGGCAGTTAAAAAAAATAAAAAATCAAGAAGGGAAAAGTCATCAAACAGGTTTACATGATTCGCTTTGAAAAACGCGTCATATTTCAATAGTCCGGTTCCCGCTGTACATACGGTGCCACAGGTTAAACGCTTGCCAATGATTTTATTATTGCGATGGTTCCCGGGTTCTCATTTATACCTTTCTCGATGGTTTTGAACCGGTATATTAGATACGATTCTCGTTGCTCACGTTCTCGCTTTGACTTGAAGCCCGTTTCTAATAGTGTCACTGTTAGTTTATCGAATGAATGGTTTGGGAGGTTTAGATGTTTCGAGAGAGGTAGATTTGGAATAGATTTGGCATGGGCTTTGTGGTTGTTGAAGCGGAGCCTGAATGAGGTTTCTGTTTGACCTATGTACTGAATTCTACATACAGTACACTCCAGCAGATAGACAACATTCGAGGAATCGCATGTTAAATTACCGCGAATTTTTACAGAGTACTGTGATTGGGAGCTGTGGGCAGTACTTGTCTGCTGCATTGCTTTACAGACAAGACACCTTGGTTTCAGGCATGGCCTGCATCCGTTGTGTGGACGTGATGCATTTAATCGCGAGTTCACAAGGGTGTCCCTGAGGTTACGTGATCGTCTGTAGGTAACGGAAGGGGCGGATGGAAATGCACGCTCAAGTCGCTCGCTTTGTTCTATAATGTTGTAGTGGCGCCTTAGGATTTTGTTGACATTGGGGAAATTCGTGCTGTACGTTAAGCACAGGTTTGTACGTTGAGAGTCGCGTTGTGTGGGACGGTTCGAAATGAGTTCTTGTCGGTTCAGTGTTTTGGCCCTCTGGATGGCGTCGTCGATAACACGTGGCGGATACTTTTGCTTGTGAAGGACGGTTTTTAGATTCAGGGCGGCCGAGTCAAAATCTTCATCTTTTGAGCAGATTTTGAGCATCTTTTGAGCAAAGCGGAAGGTATATATATATATATATATATATATATTGGTACAAATATATTCACAAGATATTTAAAAAAGGATAACAGCCAAGCAGCCAATATGGTGGTTGTTGCTCGAAGCGCACACTTCGTCGACTTTCACCCAGATACCATCTTCTTCTTCCTTGGCTCTCTAATACCGTAACATCGACCACCGGCGGCGAAAGCGCCATCCCGGCGCTGGTCACAATGAGGTGGGCGGGAGGTATGGCTTCAGGCGTGCGACGTGGACGACATCGGAAGATGCGGGAGACGTGGTAGGGGCTAGCGGCGTGATTTCATAAGTCACGTCTGTTACTTGTCGGAGGACGCGGTAAGGACCGGAGTACTGCGATAACAGCTTTCCAGAGAGTCCAACATGTCGAGAAGGAGACCACAGGAGGACAAGGTCACCCGTTTGATAGTGTGCATCCCGGTGGCAATTGTCGTAGCGATGCTTCTGGCGCCGCTGTGACTCGCAAAGGCGGCGATGGGCTATCTGGCGTGCCGCTTCTGCTGTAGTGACAGCGCGACGAGCATATTCAGTGGATAGCTGGGCAGGGAATGGAAGGAGCGTGTCGAAAGGCAAGATGGGCTCTCTGCCATAGAGGAGATAAAAGGGGGAATAGCCAGCAGTGTCATGGCGAGACGTGTTATATGCGAACGTCACAAAGGGAAGTGCAGCGTCCCAGTCGCGGTGATCGGTCGAAACATACATAGCGAGCATGTCAGTGATGGTGCGGTTCAAACGTTCAGTGAGACCGTTCGTTTGGGGATGGTAGGCCGTGGTAAGCTTGTGTTTTGTGGCGCAAGAGCGAAGTAACTCGTCGATTACTTTTGACAAAAAGTAACGACCTCGGTCAGTGAGGAGCTGACGAGGGGCGCCGTGGTGTAAGATGACGTCCTGAATTAAAAAGTCGGCGACGTCCGTAGCGCAACTGGTCGGGAGAGGCCTCGTGATGGTGTAACGGGTCGAATAATCAGTAGCCACGGCAATCCATCTATTTCCTGTGAGGGATAGAGGGAAAGGACCGAGAAGGTCGAGACCAACACGGAAAAACGGTTCTGCCGGTATATCTATGGGCTGAAGGAGCCCGGCAGGGTGTACAGCGGGCTTTTTCCGGCGTTGGCACGACTCGCAGGAAGCGACGTAACGGCGGACGCACCGCTAGAGACCGGGCCAGAAAAAACGTTGTCACACACGGTCGTACGTCCTAGCAACACCAAGATGGCCTGCTGTGGGAACGTCGTGGAGTTGCTGGAGCACAGTGGAGCGAAGATGAGTGGGAACTACGAGTAGTAGTTCCGGTCCCACGGGGAGCATGTTCCGGCGATATAAGATGCCTTCGACGACAACGAACCTCCGAAGCCAACTGCCTGGCGAGGCAGAATGCAGGCGGCTGATGATGTCTCGTAGAGCCGCGTCACGCCGCTGCTCGTCAGCCATGTTGGCGAAAGTGGAGAGCGAGAAAATGCCAGTCGACTCGTCGTCCGATGCAGCATTTGGTGCGCCTACGGGGAACCGCGATAGGCAGTCGGCGTCTTGATGTAGTCGGCCGGACTTGTATACTACAGTGTACGTGAATTCCTGGAGACGTAGAGCCCAGCGACCCAGGCGGCCTGTCGGATCCTTCAGCGTAGAGAGCCAGCATAGGGCGTGATGGTCAGTGGTAACGCTGAAAGGACGTCCATATAAATAAGGGCGGAATTTACTGACGGCCCATACAAGCGCAAGACACTCGCGCTCCGTGATAGAGTAATTACGCTCAGCTGGGGAAAGGAGCCTGCTGGCGTAAGCAAGAACTCTATCATGACCCAGGCAGCACAGATGCTCGGGCCAAGATTGTTTTTTTGTTGGCTTACGGAGGTCCAATGAAGGCCCTGTGATACCACTCATAAGCCAGCATTGGAAGTTCCATCTATTAAGGCCTCCAACAATGGCCCATCGTAACCATTCAATTTGCAATATTAGTTCTTCCATCCTGTAAAGAAGGCAAATGTGGGCCATAGTTGCCACTCAGCATACATTATTGGTGCGTCCAATGCACAAGTATGCTAATGATGGGTCAGTTTCTACATAGTCCTATCAATATTGGTTATGTAATGGCGGCAGGCTGTATATATTGTCCAATCAATCTCACTGTATAGCCAATGCTGGACTTCCAATGTTCTGTGTCGGACAATATTGTCCGCACACAAAAGTTGTCGCATCAATGTTGGTAACATTTGCAAGTACACATGATATATCGGGAGGCAGGTACACATGGTGGCAAGTACACATGATTGTTTTCCTGTTTTACCAATATGAAAGGACCACTAGCTCGACTCGGTGCCGCAAATGAGTTCAGAAAAATCATTGTGTATGTATTCAGTGCAGCAGGAAAAATTATCTCTATAATTTACGTAATTGTTTATTTGCCCAAGTTCTAGCTAAGTGTGTGTGAAGTAGACTAGAACTTGCACATTGGAAGTTGAGCAAACTACATTCTACAATGCCATCATATGGTCCAAAATGCCCAGCAGCATGTTAGTGGCTTCCGAGCCCACGTGCATGGCCTAACAGGTCACTTTATCTGTTGTCATTGCAAGATTTCCAAAATAATAGAAGTAGGCTGTGTATACTGTCCAGACATTCTGTCTGGTTTCTTCAATAAAGGACAGCCAATGCTGCTTGCGAGACAATATTGTCCAGACGTAAATACTGTCGTGCCTATGTTGTTCACATTGGGAAGCATATGACATATTACAAGCAGTGATCTCTTTTTCATTTGAAACAACGTTAATATATATGTACGTACCATGTGCACTCGCATAATTAGCGCCCACGCGTAATTTCTGCACTCCCAACTTTATATACGGTTTACGCAAAAATACTACTTGCATGCTCTCCCCATGACACCCAGTGCCACGTGGCGCAGGCTAGTGTTGTCCTTTTTCGGTACTGAGTGTTCGGTAGCCCAGGCTTCGCCATAGCCGGTCGCATATTGATTGTTTAATAGCGACATATTGGCGATTCCTATAAAACAAATTCAACATAGTGTTTGCCGATTAACTGAGAACCGTTCCGCCACGATAATTTCGCCACGTGAACACGAGTCGCTCTTGATACTGGAGTTTAGAGATGCCGCTGACAGCACCAGTGATTACGATTCCGAGTCGCACATCCGCTAATGCTTGAATGTAGAACACGAATGCATTTGGCTGTTAAGGTACGCGTTGTGTTGAGTGAAAGCTGCATTCGTTTTTGTGATACATCTCATTTCACGCATCTCAGATCAGCACGCTTAAAGATTCCTTACACGATATTCCGAAAGTATTTGCGAAATTCGCATGTAATTGACGCACCTTTTGGAACTCCTAGATGCATGGAGAAAAAAAAAAAGAGTTACGTGGTATTTGCGAGTAAGCACGGTATAAGTTATGCATGAGCAAATACGGCATATGCAAAACGTTGGAAGTTAAAGAAAAGCCTTTGTTATCTTTCTACCTCGAGCAGGGGGCACAGGAGCCCGCGGAACATGGAAGAGTACCAGGGGGGGGGGCGACAGGGGGGAGCTGCGTGGGCGGCACTAATCCGTTTTGCTTCGCACACCTGTTTGACATGTTTTGCGGCAGCGAGCTGGGGGTGAGGCAGGCGAAGCGGCTTTCACTCTGCAGAGGTTTTTCGGACGCACAGGTTGTGTCGTACGGGCATCGTGTATCTGCTGAAACTGGCGAGTTTACGAAGTCAGAACCCCTGAGTAATCTACGGACACGGAACTTGCGGCTGCAAATTTCTGCATAGTGAAAAAGTGGCAGCCCTGGGCTTCTTTGGACCGGACATTTTAAGTGAACTGAACAGATGAGCCTCCACGTGTTGCGACCGTTCTAAAGGTTTTCCTGAAAGCTTCGTACCGATTTTAGCCATTCGTTTATTTTACTCATTGCGTATACTGTTGTGCTCGCACCCTCATTTTGGTGTGTGCCGGGTTTATTATAGCATGTATTACTGCGTATTTTCCTTATATTTGTCTATTTGTAAATACACACGTGGTGGGCTTTGTTGTATACGTCGCGGCAGATGAAGTAATCGGTTCAAGCAAAGCTGTTTTGGTTCGTGTGACTTTCATGTTTGTGTTTTTGTCTTGCGTGAAACGCGTGTTTTCCCTGTGCTCTTTGACGGTCATTTCTTGTTCCTGGTTTTCGGTTCTTTCGAAGTCGTCGGTTTGTCCCCACATACCCTCCGTTCCGGATTCTGCATGCAGAAACATATCACCATATCCTAACATTCACTTATGCTGTGTTACTTAAGGAAGTGTTGAATTTCTACAATTCAGCTGTTTCGTGGAATCATTTCAGGAACCTTTCAAGCTTCAGCTGCTCCACGTAAACACGTAAACCAAAACGTGTCGCATAGGTTTAGGCGTATGTTTTCTTGTGACTCTTCTTTTTGCTTATGGTGCTTATGCGTTTAGTTTTCTCGACGCTGATTATATACAATGGACTTCAAACTTAGAGTGAATATTGATTTGTTGATTTTATCGGAACTTTCTTTTCAATCCCTTCTCATGTCTCTTATACTCACGAATAAAATGTGTCACAAATAAAACATTTTGCTTATTTGTATGTGTGTATGTGTTCGAAAGATACGTTTCGCCATTAACATATGAGTGCATGGACCATTTATGTCTGTTTTATGCTATCGTCATAACCACGAATCGTCAACATAACCAAATTCATTTCCCAAGCTGGCAATACATACATGCATACTAAGTACAAAATAAAGCTATTGTTACTCCCATAATTTACTGGATATTCTTGCTTTTTGCCTAGAGCCAGAAACCTCGGCAAAACAAATTTAAGCGCATGCATGATAGCCAATAAAATAAGTGGGGAAAATATAGAATCAGCCAATAAAGGAGGCTGGCAAGAAATGCTGCCTCATCCAACGATGAATGCTGGCAAAAAATGATGGACAGCCATCAATAAAGGCTGGAAAAAACGGGTAGAGCTTCCATTGTTTATACAAGCTTACCAATATTGAAAATACAAACGATGGACAATGTTGGCCAAAGCCATTCTTTCCCAATTTTTCCAACGTTATACGACTGGTATCCAACATTGGACTAATCTAGTCAAAAGTGTAGCATGGGACCCGAAATCCAATGTAGTTCCAATATTGTATCCAATGTTTTCCAACGTTGCGCGAAGGTCGGTCCAATATTGTTGTGCTGCCTGGGGACCCGCTTGACGTTGGGCTAAAACAGCGCCAATTCCGTAGCCACTTGCATCGGTGCGGACCTCAGTAGGGGCGGACGCGTCGAAGTGGGCGAGAACTGGCGGAGTGGTGAGCAACGTAATGAGTCGTGAGAAGGCGAAGGCTTGCTCAGATCCCCAGAAAAACGGAACGTCTTTCTTGAGGAGATCAGTCAGAGGGCGGGCAATGTCAGCGAAGTTCTTCACAAATCGTCGGAAGTAGGAGCATAATCCTACAAAGCTGCGGACATCCTTGACGCACGTCGGAACAGGGAAGTCAAGGACAGCTCGAATTTTGTCCAGATCAGGGCGGACGCCGGAAGAGTCAACAAGGTGGCCGAGGATGGTAACTTGGCGGCGTCCGAAGCGGCACTTCGACGAGTTGAGTTGTAGACCAGCCTCACGAAACAGTGAAAGAATGGACGAAAGTCGCTTGAGATGAGTGTCAAAAGTTGGCGAGAACACAATCACGTCGTCCAGGTAACATAGGCAGATGGACCACTTGAAGCTGTGCAGAAGGGTGTCCATCATTCGCTAGAACGTGGCTGGAGCGTTGCACAATTCGAACGGCATCACTTTGAACTGGTAGAGGCCGTCAGGTGTAAAAAACGCGGTCTTCTCGCGGTCCAAGTCGTCTACGGCGATTTGCCAATAACTGGAGCGCATATCTATTGAAGAGAAATAGTTCGCGCCGTGGAGACAGTCGAGAGCATCATCTATGCGCGGGAGCGGATAGACATCTTTCTTGGTGATTTTGTTTAGGTGCCGATAGTCTACACAAAAACGCCAAGTATTGTCCTTCTTCTTAACTAGGACCACAGGTGAAGCCCATGGACTCGAAGAAGGCTCAATAATGCCTTTTGTGAGCATCTTGTCGACCTCTTGATGAATAACTTGGCGCTCTGAAGGTTACACACGGTAAGACCGCCTGTGAATCGGAGCCGCATCACCGGTATGTATGCGGTGCTTGACGTGCGATGTTTGACCTAAGGGCCGACCGTCAAAATCAAATATGTCAGAGTACGCAACAAGCAGATCAAAGAGGTCGTTGATTTGGGAAGGCAAAAGATCCGAGGCAATCATCTTCGTTACGCGGTGTTCCAGTGGAGATGATTGAACTGTGTTCGCACTATGTGGAGCAGAGGAATCGGCAGCGGCCACTTCTGGTAAAAATGGTGAGATCTCGCAGTCATGCGATGGCGACAAAGTGGCGAGAGCAATACCATGAGGTATAACTTGAGGACTGCGACCGAAGTTCAACAGTGGAAGACATGTCTTGTTCGCCCTTACGGTGACAACAGTGTATGGGAAAGACACGTTGTGCGACAGCAAAACACTACGGAAGGGAGAGACCACATAGTCACCTTCCGGCACAGTGGGGCACGGCTCAGCGGCGATAGAGACCAGCGCTTGTGCTGGCAGGCGACCAAATTCTGCAGACGAAAGCTTGCTTTGGACTGTGTCGGGGGCGTCGGCAAAATCAGTGAGGTTGAGCTGTACAACACCAGCTGAGCAATCGATGATGGCCGAATGGTCAGATAAAAAATCCAGCCCGAGAATGACGTCATGAGGACATTGTTGAAGGACATGGAACAGGACAGCAGTCTGGCGGCCGGCCACGCGCACACGTGCGTTGCACATTCCGAGCACGGCGAAAGTGCCTCCGTTACCCAGGCAGCACAACAACATTGGACCGACCTTCGCGCAACGTTGGAAAACATTGGATACAATATTGGAACTACATTGGATTTCGGGTCCCATGCTACACTTTAGACTAGATTAGTCCAATGTTGGATACCAATCGTATAACGTTGGAAAAATTGGGAAAGAATGGCTTTGGCCAACATTGTCCATCGTTTGTATTTTCAATATTGGTAAGCTTGTATAAACAATGGCAGCTCTAACCGTTCTTTCCACCCTTTATTGATGGCTGTCCATCATTTTTTGCCAGCATTCATCGTTGGATGAGGCAGCATTTCTTGAAGCGTTCTTTATTGGCTGATCCTATACTTTCCCCACCTTTTTATTGGCTATCATGCATGCACTTAAATTTGTGTTCCCGAAGCTTCTGGCTCTAGGCAAAAAGCAAGAATATCCAGTAAATTATGGGAGTAACAATAGCTTTATTTTGTCCTTAGTATGCATGTATGTATTGCCAGCTTGGGAAATGAATTTGGTTATGTTCACGATTCGTGGTTATGATGATAGCATAAAACAGACATAAGTGGTCTATGAACTCGTATGTTATTGCTGAAAGGTGTCTTTCGAACACATAGACATATACAAATAAGCAAAACGTCTTCATTGTGACACAGTTTATTCGTGAGTATAAGATACATGAGAAGGGATTGAAAAGAAAGTTCTGATAAAATCAACAATCAAAAATCAAGTTTGAAGTCCATTGTATATGATCAGCCTCGAGAAAGCTAAACGCATAAGCACCATAAGCAAAAAGAAGAGGCACAAGAAAACATACGCCTAAACCGATGCGACATGTTATGATTTACGTGTTTATGTGGAGCAGCTGAAGCTTGAAAGCTTCCTGAAACGATTCCGCGAAACAGTTGAATTGTAGAAATTTAGCACTTCCTCAAGTAACACAGCATAAGTGAATGTTAGGATACAGTGATATGTTTCTCCATGCAGAATCCGGAACGGAGGGTATGTGGGGACAAACCGACGACTTCGAAAGAACCGAAAACCAGGAACAAGAAATGACCGTTAAAGAGCATAAGGAAAACACGCGTTTCACGCAAGACAAAAACACAAACATGAAAGTCACACGAACCAAAGCAGCTTTACTAGAACTGATTACTTCATCTGCCGCGACGTATACAACAAAGCCCACCACGTGTGTATTTACAAATAGACAAATATAAAGAAAATACGCAGTAATACATGCTATAATAAATCCGGCACACGCCAAAATGAGGGAGTGAGCACAACAGAACGCACAAAGAGTAAAATAAACGAATGGCTAAAATCGGTACGAAGCATTCAGGAAAACCTTTAGAACTATCGCAACACGTCGAGGCTCATCTGTTCAGTTCACTTAAAATGTCCAGTCCAAAGAAGTGCAGGGCTGCCACTTTTTCACTATGCAGAAGTTTGCAGCCGCAAGTTCCGTGTCCGTAGACTACTCAGGTATTCTGACTTTGTAAACTCGCCAGTATCAGCAGATACACGATGCCCGTACGATACAACCTGTGCGTCCGAAAAACCTATGCAGAGTGAAAGCCGGTCGCCTGCCTCCCCCAAAGCTCGCGGCAAGAAAAGATGTCAAACAGGTATGCGAAGCAAAACGGATTAGTGCAGCCCAGGCAGCCCCCCCTGCCGCGGTACGCTTCCATGTTGGGCGGGCTACTGTGCCCCCTGCTCGAGGTAGAAAGATAACAAAGGCTTTTATTTACCTTCCAAGGTTTTGAATATACCGTATTTGCTCATGCATAACTCATACCGTGCTTACTCGCGCATAACACGTAAATAGTGTTTTTTTTCTCCATGAATCTAGGAGTTCCAAAAGGCGTGTAAATTACATGCGAATTTCGCAAATATTTCCGGAATATCGCGTAAGGAATCCTTACGGTGCTGATCTGAGATGCATCAAATGAAATGTATCACAAAAACGAATGTAGCTTTCACTCAACAGAACGCGTACCTTAACAGCCAAATGCATTCGTGCGCTACATTCAAGCATTAGCGGATGTGCGACTCGGAATCGTCGTCACTGGTGTTGTCAGCGGCATCTCTAAAGTCCAGTATGAAGAGCGACTGGTATTCACGTGTCGAAATCATCGTGGCGGCACGGTTCTCAGTTAATCGGCAAAAGCTTTGTTGAATTTGTTTTATAGGTATCGCCAACATGTCGCTATTAAACAATGAAAATACTACCGGCTATGGCGAAGCCTGGGCTACCGAACACTCGGTACTGACAAAGGACAGTGCTAGCCTGCGCCACGTCGCCCTGGGTGTCATGGGGACAGCATGCAAGTAATATTTTTGCGTAAACTCTACATAAAGTTGGCAGGGCAGAAATTACGCGTAGGCGCTGATTATGCGAGTGCACACGGTACGTACATATATATTAACGTTGTTTCAAATGAAAAAGAAGTCATTGCTTGTAATATGTCATGTACTTCTCAATGTGAACAACATAAGCGCGACAGTATTTACGTCTGGACAATGTTGTCTCGCTAGCAGCATTGGCTGTTCTGTATTGGAGAAACCAGACAGAATATCTGGACAGTATACACAGCCTACTTCTATTATTTTGCAAATATTGCGATAATAACAGATAAAGTGACCTGCTATGCCATGCACGTGATCTCAGAAGCCACTAACATGCTGCTGGGCATTTTGGACCATATGATGGCGTTGTAGATGTAGTTTGCTCAACTTCCAATGTGCAAGTTCTAGTCTAGTTCACACACGCTTAGCTAGAACATGTGCAAATAAACAATTGCGTAAATTATAGAGATAATGTTTCCTGCAGCACTGAATACAAACACAATGACCTTTCTTAACTCATATGAGGCACTGAGTCGAGCTAGTGGTCCCTTCATATTGGTAAAACAGGAAAACAATTATGTGTACTTGCCACCATGTGTACTTGCCTCCCGATATATCATGTGTACTTGCCAATGTTACCAACATTGATGCTACAACTTTTGTGCGCGGACAATATTGTCCGACACAGAACATTGGAAGTCCAGCATTGGCTATGCAGTGAGATTGATTGGACAATATATACAGCCTGCCGCCATTACATAACCAATATTGATAGGACTATGTGGAAACTGACCCATCATTACCATCCTTGTGCACTGGACGCACCAATAATGTTTGCTGAGTGGCAACTATGGCCCACATTTGCCTTCTTTACAGGATGCAAGAACCAATATTCCAAATTGAATGTTTACAATGGGCCATTGTTGGAGGCCCTAATAGATGGAATTTCCAATGCTGGCTTATGAGTGGTATCACAGGAGCTTCATTGGACCTCCGTAAGCCAACAAAAAAAACAATATTGGCCCGAGCATCTGTGCTGCCTGGGTAGCGACGCGTACAAATTGGCACTCGGGTGGCGTTAGGACCTTGTTTAGCCTTGCACGTAGGTTCGAGCTCATAATAGAAAGGTGTGCGCCGGTATCAACAAGGGCAGTAACAGGCAGGCCATCCACTTCCACAGCAAGCAGGTTTTGGTCCGTAGTCAGGGTGAGGAGAGGGTTTTCAGGTCTGGGGTCGAATGCAGCGTCACCTCCGGGAGCTGCATTGGTCAGTTTTCCGATAGAGAGCGTCCAGATGGGCGAGGGGATGTGTAGCGACGGGGCAGAGATGAGCAGGAGCGATGGTCGTGATTATGCGGGGAGGGCGAACGGCTGGAGCGTCGGACTGATGCTTCACCGGATGGTCCATTGTCACGAGTTGCGAACTGCATGGGCCGGTTGTCGTCACGCCAATATGCGCCAAACGAGCGAGACGAAAAGCCTTGATTGCGACAGTACCGGGAGATGTGTCCAACACCATGACAACGGAAGCAGATCGGTTTGTTGTCCAGCGTCCTCCGCTGGGTTGGGTCTCGATAGCGACGAAAAGTTGCCGGTGTTCGCGAAGGGTATGGCATAGCACTAACAGGCGGCTACATGAGCGAACACACAGGCTGCAGCGCTACATTAGAAAGCTCCTCCCGTACAACAGTTTGAATTAACGAAATACTTGGTCGAGGATCCTCGGAAGGGCGCGTCAAGAAGGATGGCGGGGACGCCGCCTCGATTTCGCGTCGCACAATGCGGACTACTCTGTCGGTGGTAAGCGGCTGACTGGGCGGCGGTTGAACGTCTTTGAAAGATGACGTCGCGGCAGTGTTCGGAAGCCGGACGAATTGCTGGGCGATGCGGCGACTCTTCAAGTCTTCAAAACGCCGTCATTCCTTGATGATGTCGTCTACGCTTGAGCAGTCTTTGGACACCAGCAGATTGAAAGCGTCATCTGCAATGCCTTTGAGCACATGGCTTACCTTGTCTGCCTCAGTCATGTTGGCATCGACCTTATGGCAAAGGGCAAGAACGTCAAGTATGTACGACACATACGATTCGGTGGAAGTTTGCGCCCGGCAGGAGAGATCTTTCGAAGCTGCGCGCTGGCAGCCGGCAGATCTGCCAAACAGGTCACGAAGCTTCTGCTTGCAGGCGTCCCAGCTGGTAATATCTTCCTCGTGGGACTGAAACCAGACGCCCGCTGTGCCGCAGAGGTAGAAGGCGACATTGGCGAGCATCAATGTGGGGTCCCACCGATATTGCGCTGCAACACGCTCATACTTGGAAATCCAGTCATCCACGTCAACGCCATCGGTACCACAGAAGTTTCCAGGGTCGCGCGGCTGCGTCAATACGACAAGCTGTGCCTGACTTGTCGGACTAGCAGTTGGAGCACTGGAGGCAGCGTCGCCTTCCGTTGACATGACGGAGCTGCTCAGGACACGTCCGCTGCGAAGTTCCGTCTTGCGTCGTACCCAGCACCTCCACCAAAATGGTCCAAATATATTTACAAGATATTTACAAAAGGATAACAGCCAAGCAGCCAATATGGTGGTTGTTGCTCGAAGCGCACACTTCGTCGACTTTCACCCAGATACCATCTTCTTCTTCCTTGGCTCTCTAATACTGTAACAATATACATATATATATATGTGTGTGTGTGTGTGTGTGTGTGTGCTTCTTACCCATGCACCTGACACCATTGTCTAACTGTGAATTATACGTCAAAGGCACCGAAACTCGCTGGATATACAAGCCGGTGTCAGGTCAGTTGTGGACGCGGCGTTCACAAAGTGCAGCTCGTGTTCCATCGCATCGTGTTGGATGTTACGAAGCAATCCTTTTAACCCGAATATCTAACTTTTTTTTCGCTGAACTGAAGTCGCTAAAAATCTGCAGTGCATCTCTTGCAGTAGTGCGCCAAAATACCAGCGATTCCAGCAACGTCAACTCAGGTTCTGCTCAGCCGGTACACTTTTGTTCACGGTGATTTCGTAAGGGAAATTCGGAGAGACACATGCAACGCTAAGCAACGTCACCATGGCCGATCGGGAGTGCTCCGTATCCGGCGATGCAGAGTGGGGGGCTGGCGTAGTTCTGTACCTCGTTGCACAGCGCTTAATTTGACATCAACTCGCTTATCCGCGCTGAGAAGACACCCGTAACGACCTTTTAGGGCTCGAGTGACACGTGGGCCGCGCCTATATACGTAAATGTGTGGCCAAGGCCTTCTCTTTGCGTATTGATCGATGCGCGAGGTGGCCGTCTCCGCTGGCTCTGAATCTTTAATCAAAGGGTGCCCTTCGAAATTTTGTCCCCTCTCGCCCACTGACGTTATGCGGAGGCGCACGGAAATTGATGCAACATAGATAGGCCAAGACGTGGGATCTTCAAGCAAGCCTGAGGAGGAAACGGCTACTTAGCCAAACGTCTTTAGGAAATGTTGTGTTTTCTGCATTTGTTTTCTTAAAAGGGGGCCAGGACTTCCATGCACAAATACGCGTGCCACGGATTGAAAACTTCAAGCGATAATAATGGCCTGTATACATTTCCGTTTACGAGCTTCATTAATACAACTGCTTGGCAAATTTGATTTATACAGACTCTCCTACAATGTGGTTCTGAGGAAGAGCAAATTGGCGGAAATTTCTAGGGATAGATTTATGGATTACAAAAAAAAAACTCTTAACTCTATGATTGTTAAGAAGTGCGACTATATTTTGATAACCTTGGGAGATTACGAGAGGAATTTTATTTTCCTTGGAGTACAGTACATTCTGAACGCGGAGCGTTTGAAGTAACGTAAATAATCCACCCACTATCATGGTAGAGCAGCTAAATGTTGTGGCTTTATGAATGTAACCAAGTTATCTATAGCACGTGTCCCGTGGTGATCAAACAGAACCTTTTTGCAAACGGAAGAGATAAGACAAATAGGTAAAGCACTTCATGACACACTTGAAGATAATATCAGAAAATCCAGGGGTGGGGGGTAGCAGCATTCATAAATATCTCCTCTGATTTTCGCCTCCGCAAAGAAAGGTTCCTAGCCGTTTTAGAAGTGGCAGAAATAACAAGTCCTGTAGCATTGGAGCACTTTTGGCCTTATACTTCGGGGTCAGACAGACAGACGAACATCTTTATTTAGATGTCTCACGATGATAAATCAGGGCGCGCTTGAACCCCGGTCTAGGCATCGCCCGCGAGCCCTTGGGCTCCACCGGCTTCCTGGGCTCGCTGGACTGCCTATAGTTGTCGTTTTAATGCGGAACCGAGCAGAGTCGTCTCCCACCGCGCTCTACGGTTCGAGACTGCCTCCTCGATTGTACTGCTTATTGCGACGTTGAGATTCTAGCACTCCCATAACATGAGCCTCAAGGTTGCCTGGAAATCGCACGCTATGCATATATCTGTCGAATAGAGGTCGGTGTAACAGAGGCGAAAGATCACTGGATTTGGGTAAGTGTGTGTTTGGAGTTGTCTCCATACATCTGTTCAATTTTCTTAAGGGTGGCACAGAGGAATTAGCAGGCGTCATTAGCGGGTTGCCTCAACAGACCTGAAGGGGAAGACTTTGACATGCCATCTAAACATGGCCGTTTTATAATGTACTGTCGAACCCCTGATCACGTATGGCACACCTCCACGTGGAGCGTTAACATGGAGCCCATTACTTATTTAATGCTAGGGCAATTATTGCTTAAATGAACACTAAAGAGCAAAAGGGAACTGGTTGAGAATTATAGCTTATATTCGTGAACTGGATTGCGACATTTTACTTTCGTTAATAAACGAGTGAATGAATGTCCAATATTTGAGTTCGGAAATTCACGC